>PVKE010026530.1:0-22238 GCA_004027555.1 Craseonycteris thonglongyai
CCTGACGTCACTGAGGGAGGGACTGTGAGAAACAGTGTGAATGGACTCAAAACAAAACAAGACTCACCTGATTACAAGTTTCATTATGAACCTAGGGTATTTTAGAGCTGGTGACGTCACATTGGTTTGAAACTTTGGGAAGGTTGGCATCTCTGCTGCAGGAACACATGAACTTGGCGTGTGTTGCAGACCCCACTGACATCACCCTGAACTCAGGCATCCTCAGCTGTGTAGGCCATCCCTGCCCTCTTCTCTTTCAGAGGTGTTTAGCAGCCCAAAGGGGACTTTGCTATCTTTAAAGACAGCTTCAGATACCACAGGCGAGCATACTCATTGTCAGTGAAATGTCAAGATTCAGAGGCTGTCAGTAGTCAGAAGGAAGCTCTCAGACCTGTTTCAACCTCTATCTCCAATAAGCAATTTGAATTTGGGGCACATAAGAGATTAGCTCCTCAAAGCCCCATCCATG
Organism: Craseonycteris thonglongyai; assembly: GCA_004027555.1. Lineage (NCBI taxonomy): Eukaryota > Metazoa > Chordata > Mammalia > Chiroptera > Craseonycteridae > Craseonycteris > Craseonycteris thonglongyai. Next base: position 470 of record PVKE010026530.1, read on the forward strand.
GGTGAACAGAAGCTTGCAAACAATACAGAATCCCAAGTTTCATCTCAATCCTAGCAGATCAGAATCTGCTTTTTTTTTTTAAACAAGATTCCCAGATGATTTGTATGCACGTTGAAGTTTGAAAAGTGGCCAAATAGACCAGTCGTTTTCCAAGTGTCTCCTCAAGACCAGCAAAATCAGCCTCACTGGGAAGTTGTTACAAATGTAGAACCTCAGTTCTGCTGAACTAGAATTTTCATCTTCCTGAATCCCTAGGTGACCTGCACCCACATTAAAATTGGGGAAGCACTGTTTTACGGTTGGGCAGACCTGGGTTTCAGTCTTGGCACCACTATTGACAAGGTGTATGATTTTAGGCCAAGAGCATAACTCTCGGAGTTTCAGTTAAATAAAGTGAATACATGCTTTTCTCATGAAATTCAAAGGGATTAAATTAGGTCATGCAGGGAAAGCTTACCACAAGGCTAATGCATATGAAGCACTTAGTAAATAGTTGTTTTTAGCTTTCACTGTTTGTTCCTTTTCCTCTTGTCTGTCATTCTCTACCCTAGAGTTATTTCCATGAGGTCTTCCTGGGTCCCTTCCAGCTATAACATGCTCTGATTTGACAATTAGTTCATTTTTCTTAAAACTGCCGAGGAGCCACTAAACCAAACCCAGTAACTGTAATAGAAACAAAGCTGGATTAGGAATGAGTTGCTTATCTATGTCCAGCTTCCTCGCAGAGTTTGGTTGTGTCTTCAATGTAGAGTGGAAGTAGTGGAGGGCAAAGAGAATAAATAGCATGTTAAGCACTTCCATATAAAAGCTCAGATACTCACATAAGGGGAAACAAGAGTCCCAGCCTTACATTCACGGAGTTTGCTTATTTAATCAGGGAGGTAAAAAACTAAATATAAAATTGCAATAGAAATAAGTATTGTGAATGAGGACCATATGAATAAGAATAAGCGGATAATAACATTTAGATGGTGGAGGTGGGGTAAGGGGGTTGAAGCTGGAGAGATGGCCTCATAGAGAGAATGGTATGAAAGCTGAGACTTAAAAAGAAAGAGCAAGGGTTAATCAGGTGAAAGAGAACCTCAGGCATAAGCAATTGCCTGCGCAATGGGCCCACGGCAGAAAGAGCTTTGAGAAGTCAAAGAACCCAAAGGAAGGTAGGCATGACTGGGGTCCAGTCAGTAAAGGGGCCAGTTTCTAGAGTGGCTGGGAAGGTGGGTAGAGCCAGGTCTGGGCTCCTCAGCAATTGGTTGTTCTGTGATTTAGGGAGAACAAGACAAGACACCGTGGAAGTGAGCTCAGGAACATAGGTGGCTGAAGCCAATCTCACTACTAACTGTAATCCAGGCATGAGCTCCTGGTACCCAGGAAAAGCTCAGTAATATTTGTGACTAAGCATAAATGAGTGAATGGATGAGACATGGAATTCAGAGGAACTGATGCTATAATAAAAGTGAACATTATGTAGGGTAGCAGCTCCTTCAAATGTGCCTTCTCTCTCCTGCATTTAAAATCCTTTAAGTTCTGATGGATCTTCTTATTCACAGGCACATTTGCTGCAATAGCTCATCTTTAAAAATAACCTTACATGACATTCACATTCCACTCCAATTACTGCCCATTTCTCTAATACCCTTCAGCGAAACCCTTCAGTATTAGAGAAACAGTGAGTTGTTGGTTCTTGTTATCTCCACTTCCTCCTTTCTCATTTTCTCTCTTAAAAATAAAACACATAATATTGATATATTCAAGTATATATTAAATGTATGTGTAGATCATAAAGCTTAATGATAAATGTGGACACCCCATGAGTGTTCCACCTGCCTCAACTGTTGGAATCCTATCAATACCAGTGAAGTAATTTGCATATTATTCTTCATCTCACCCCTACCTCCACTAACCAGGCAATATTCACCCTGAATTCTTCCTTTTGTACAGTTTTGTCACAAATGCTTATAACCTTAAACATCATACATTTAATTTCACCTGACTTTTTGTACCTCATAAAAATGGAAAATTAATCATACAAAATCAATTCCAAGTGGTACTGCCAATGTCAAAATATTATTTAGAAGAAAATACATTAGAATAGAGAAAATATAGAAATATCTCTATGACTATCAATTAGAAAACAATGTTTTAAATAAGACAAAAAAACACTAATGATTGGGGGGAAAAAAACAGAAAAACCAACTTTTTTCTTCTATGCGCAAAAGCCACCCTTCCACTCCCTTCCAGATGTGACATTGCCAAGTGATGGAACCATCAGTGACTCTTTCTTTGAGTTAAACATAGACCTAAGACTGCGAAATTCCTTGAAAGTGAGAGTATCCTCCAGGGAGTGGTAATAGATAAAGCCTCCACTGTGTGTTGGGTTTTCTGGGCTGCAGACTCTACGATGAAGATGAATGTGCAGAAATTTTTATTGTGGGCACTTTGGATCAGCAATGACAAGGGAAGGGAAGGGAAGGGAAGGGAAGGGAAGGGAAGGGAAGGGAAGGGAAGGGAAGGGAAGGGAAGGGAAGAGGAGAGGAGGGGAGGGGAGGGAAGGAGGTAGGATTGGAACAGGGAGGAACTGAGCTCTGATGCAGTTTCAGAGGAGGCCGCAGCCTACACCACAGGGTTCTGAAGCTGCAATGGACCTTAGAGTTTCTCTGAGTTGCAGCACCAAGGCCTGTAATTCCTCATCCGGTAGTCATGGAATGCAGTGAACCTTCGACAAGACAACCTTCTTGAGCTAAAGTGATTCCTTTAGGGGGCTGACACTGGGGAGAGTCTTCTAGCAGGACCTCCAGCAGCTGGAAGCTATACATTCTCAATCCTGAAGGCAAATCTGGGTGACACATCACAGCATCCGTGAAATCCCTCATACCTCAGACTGACCCAGAGTATCAGATGTCTTCCTGAGCCTGCGGAGACTTAGTGGCAAAAGAGCAGTAGGCATGGGGTGCTGATAAGGGGAAGAGAAAAGCATCCCAGTGTGGAGAGAGCTGGAAAGAGAGCATTTGCTGGCCACAGGTATTAATCAAGGCTCTGCAGGACACCAGCTTCTCTCAGCTCAAAAATGTTCTTCAGAATCCACCTTGACGCTTGTTTCTAATTAGTGCTGACATACCCAACATGGAAAACAAGTACGTTCTTAGAGTACCAGCCCCACAGGAGAAACTATGTGCCCCTCATCCACCCACCCACCAAAAGGCTCAGTTTGATAAACTTACTCAGAATTTTGCAATCAGAAAATCTAGAAAGAAACTATTTTCATTTCAACGTAAATAACTGTGTTGAATCATTCTGAAAATTAAAATTTTATGCTTCGACTTAACAGGTGGGAAAATGGCACAGAGCCAGGAGGAGTTAGCTAAACTTTCTAGGTCTTTGGCTCTTTAATCTCTTAATTAGAGCCAAGCCTCGATTGGAAGCCCTGAGCTTCCAGTATTAGGTAGCGCCAGCCGCTCAGTGGGGGTAGAAGTGGAGTAGCAGGGGGTCAGCAGGGAATACAGTCATCTCACAAACAGTGCTGCAGTGACCAACCTTCCCAGAGCTCTGCTTTGCAACATTTCAGAAGGTGAGAAGCTTTTCAGCACTTTTCTGACTTGCTGAAAAAAGAGATAAGGCCATTAGGAATTAGCCAACCCTTCCTTTATGCTGACTCGGTATGGCTTACTTGGGCTGAGCAGGTCCAAACAATTGCAACTGAAGGTGAACCTGAAGAGGATGAGATGACACCTCTTAATTATCCTCTAGAATGACAGTGTTCAATAAGCAGCATTTCTGTAAGGTATCAATAAGTGTCTTGTTGAAAAGGGGGTCTGGGGGAGCTTTTGCAAATGTGTGGGAAATGGTACATATGGCGTCTCTCTCCTGCCAGTCACCGCGCACATTCCCTTATTGAGACATCTGAGGAGCCCTGCAGCGAAGACACTTGCCAATCTTGCGACGTGCAATCCTCAGGGGTCAATCCCTGAACACAGATGCCCTGGAACACGCACGAACATCTTGCCAAACTAGTTTATGAAGAACACAGTTCTGGAAATGCGGGCCTACCTATTCCATGTGCAGATGAGCAGCCTGTGTATCAGGGAGGAAAGGAGACCCGCCCAAGCTCACAACACTTATCGGAGGCTGAATCAGGACAGTAATGCTGGCTCCGTAGCCTTCAACCCAGCGTCCTCTTTCCGAACTATTAACTAATGGAAGAAGATCAAATTTGCTGTTTTATAAACGTGCAATTGATTGAGGGTTGATCTAAGAGATGGCTGTAGGATCTATCTTAAATGGAATTCCTTTTCCTTCTTTTCCCTTATTCGTAAGATTACTATGGGTTTTCTTAGTCAGAGCATTACATAGGGTTTTCTTATTCATAGGATACTTACTACCGTGGTCTGGAATAAGGAGCTACATGTATTCAGCTTGATACGGCAAAAGAGTATCTACCTAGACCACTGAAGTCTGTGCCTTTTAAGCAATTTTCAGATCTCCTGTGTGGGGCTGAATGATTGAATTGGAGATGGAACCTGGGACAGAGGAAGGAGAAAGTGGGAGAAGATTTCAGCAATGTGTCTGCAGAACAGGCTCCAAGGACGGAAGCCACCACGAGAGAGCCACCTGTGCTGGGACTCTTGGAAAGGGACGTGTGCTTCCTAATGTAAAGTGGCCTCTGGTTCTGTGCTGCAGTGCCCCTCTGTGCCACCCTCACCTCTCTGCACCCTCCTCCCCACTCTCTAGGTCCTTCAGTGAAAGGCAAAAGCAGCTCAGAGAAGTGCCAGCCTCGGAGCACGCTGTGGTGGTGAATGGAGCAGAGGCTAGGTCCACACTTCCAAGGCACTCTGCGGAGAGTGAAGCACGACAGAGAAAGCTAGAACTCCTTGGGGAGATAGTGTTGAGGAGCCAGAAGGGACCAGAGGGGAGCCTGTAGCCAGATTTGGGAGCAAGAGGTGACAGAAAGCAACTACCTCTGTAAGCATCTTCCCCACACCTAAGAGTCCTCAGATATATTGGAGACACCACTGCAATTCTCCACTCAAAGCAGCTAATTCATTTAGTTGGACATTTAGGTAAAAGGTGAGCCAGAAGTCTAAGCAGGACATTTAAGGTACACCATGAGAAGGACACAAGGAATAGAGTTATTCAGCGAGGATCCTAATGACTTCCTATTGGACCGGTCCCAGCTGGCTTCCTGTCAGCATCGATCCAGTGGCTGCCGCCTTCTTTGTGGTGCTTTGCGGTGGTTAGTGTGGACCCGGCCGCCTCTTCATCTCCAAAGCAGTGCACTGCAAGGCTAGGACTTATCTCATGCTGGGCCAGTCCCTCTTCCTCCCTGATGAAACACATTTAGGATTATTAGTAGTGAGACCAATGGGGAACAGGCCTGGAGAGAACCCAGGCCACCAAATCAACTTTCCAGGTTGAAATACTAAGGAGATGTCAAAATTAGAAGTTTTGAAAACACTAAGGAGTCCATGTAGCAATCTTCTCATTAGCCTGACACCCACAAAGTGGCGTGCCACTTCTGATTGAAGTTTTAATTCCAATTGCTCTAGAATGCCTTAAGTCATTACATCTTTTTCTACTTTTTGTCATTTTTTTCCTATGAACCCAGTCAGTTAGTGATAGTACATTCAGTTGGGTGCTTTCGGTGGTAATTCACACACCGAGGAGCATTTAAACCCCTTTTCCACCGACAAGCTGGGCGTGGCTCCCCTGTAATGGACAAAACCAAGTTTCTCCTCCTGAACATCAATAGTCAGTACACTTGATATTATGTTTGCAGTGGCCTAATATTCCGATGTCCTTTCCTATGATGTAATAAGAAACCTGAGAATTTCTTTTCTCAGTTCTTGCGCTTATTTTGTCAGACAGTGTAAGCCTCACTTCCAAGTAGCTTACTTGAGCCAGTCGGTGGGAAGCTAACATGGATGAGGTTTCAAAGGTGTGTGCTGGGCACTGCACCAGCTTCAGAATTTCCTGTCTGTGGTAACGTCTGTGGTGATTACAGCCTGTCACTTTCTAAGCAGCAAGGCTTAGAACCACAGCATTTGCCCAAGCCACAACTCATCAAGAAAAACAGTCCAAAGGCTACCTTCAAAATCAGATGCCAATGGCGCACGTATCCCAATGAGACAGCCCACCTGCAGTGCTTTCTTCTGTGCACTCCTGCGCTAAGCAAAGCTATTCCAGAGCGCATATCATAGACTTTCACCAGGAAGCCAGGTGCTTGGGTCAGGATTTTGAGTTTCCAGAGCTACCCCGCAAGTCTACCCCAGGCAGATTAGGAGGACTTTATCAGATAATGCCGTTGCTCCATTCAACCATCCTTTCTGGAAGAATCTCTAGTTCTTTTGTATATATATATTTTATTTATTTATTTTTGACAGAGAGAGAGAGAGAGAGAGAGAGAGAGAGAGAGAACTGAACTGGGGGAGCTCCCAGTTCAGCACATGGTTCCACACGGGCCGGGGCCAGGATTCGATCCCTGGTCCCCGGCGCTTCAAAGTGAGCACTTAACCCAGTGAGCCATCCCGGCTTCCCCCTCTAGTTCTTTTGGAAATAATTCTGTCACATCTCTCATCATGGACATTTTAGATGAGAAAAGTTAAAGCAGTCAATCAGATTATGTCAAGATATATGTAGACATACACTCAGAATCTGAAACTTGAAATGATTTAAATATTTAATATTCTAATTAAATGTGGGTGTGTGACATTTTTGTTAAGGAATAGAGGCAAGCAGTAATTTCTAGGGTGCATGGCTAAAGGGTGTGTCTGTCAAAAAGTTTTGTAATTTAGCCAAATTGAGTAACATAATACTTTGTTTCTTCTCTGTAGTCAGAAAAGCAAAGAGAATGTACAAAGCTATATAGGTCCAAAGGATAATCCAGGATTAAATGTTGAGAACAATGCAGAGGATATGTGGATCCCAGAAAGATCCATTTTCCAACTTTTAGTACTTGCACAAAGATAATCCTTCTCTTAGGAAGTGTGTGTATGGAGGGGACGGGAGACTGAGCAGCCATGCCTCACCTAATGACCTACCTGTTTAGTGACCGCTTAGACTAACCACCAGGTCTTTAGCTTGAGGAATTCTCTTTGTTGGTGTGTATGACTCTCAGGAGTCCCCTTTCTCAGTCTTTGTCTCCTTCCCACAGTAAGTTAGTATTCACTACATGAAGGATTCTCAATCACTCAAGATTGTATATTTTATTTATAAGTGTGGTATTGTCAGAAATCTACTGAACGATACATATCCTATGGCACCATGACGTACCACAAGACATCCATCTGCCTTTAAGTTTCTCACTTGTTGACCAATTCGCTTAATGACCTAGTCGTAGGAATGAAACTTGGTGGTTAAATGAGGTGTGCCTATATTGGGTGTAAGGAAAGGTATAAAGACTAAAACTTGTTCACACTCTTAGGGAATGCTTTTTCTTGCTTTAATTAGCCTTTTACAATTAAAGAAACTATTCCTAGATGAGACCAATGTCATAAATCTACTAAACCAAGGTTTGACAAACTTTTTCTATAGAGTCAGATACTAAGTATTTTAGGCTTTGGGGCGATGCAGTCTCTGTAACAACTACTCAGTTCTCCCATTGTAGCAGAAAAACGCTATGGACAATACACTTAACAAAGGAGCATGGCTGCGTTCTAATGAAACTTCATTTACAAACGCAGACAAGAATCTGGATTTGCCTCACAGGTAATAGTTAACTGATCCCTGGCTCAGACTGTAAGTTTTATGAAAATGAGAACTGTATTCCTAAAATCTGGTGCACTGTAGGCACTCAATAAATATTTGTAAGTGACATTTTTTAAAAATTGGAATTATGGGCCTAGCTTTGCCATAGCACGACTGTGAACAAGTCATTTCATCATTTTAGAGCCTCTGTCTTTTGAAAATTGAAAAATGTCTTGATTCTGCCTGTTTTCGGGGATAGTTGATAATAATGTAAGTCAACCAAAAACAATTGCCAAATTTATTGATTTCTTTAAAAAGTACCACATAAGATCACATTTTATATGTATGTTCTAATTGAATCTTTATAACACTGCTGTATGAGGGGGACCCCAAAAACACCGGAGGTCCGGCCCCTTGTAGTCCAGGCTTCCCCGGCTAGGTGAGTCTTCTAGGAACCCATCTGCACCAGTGCACCAGCTGATGGTGGTGTGAGAGGCTGTGTTCAGTTTATTGAATTTTTTTCAGAGACACTTTCAACGTGTTTGCCCACTTTATGGTGGGTGATTTACATGAACATGTGACATAAAGCACCAGCCCACATTGCACCGAGTGTTCAGCAGTTTTTTGACCAAAAATGGCCTGATCCCATGCCCTACCCTTCCTATTCACCCGATCTCACCCCATGTGACTTTTTTTGGTTTTCCTGGATGAAAAAATTCCTCAAAGGGAAGCACTTTGCTAATGTGAAGGAGGTGAAACAAAAACAACAGAAGCACTAAAGGGCATCAAAATCAACTAGTTCAAAACAGTTTTGAGCAGTGGAAAAGGTGTCTTGATAGGTGTATTCATCAAATGGAGAGTACTCTGAAGGTGACTGAAGTTTAACAATAAATGCACATTTTTATAATAAATACATTTGGGATTTTTTGATCCCTTTTTACATTATCTCCACTTTGTCAGATAAGAAAAGAGTTTAAATAGTTGAAGCTCACATAGTAAAGGATAGAACTGAGATTCAAATTCCACAGCCTTCCCAGCTAATCACTGCACATCGCTTTATTTTCCCTACATTCAGAAATTGAAATGAGCTATTATACAGAATTATTATTATTATTATTATTACTATTATCTTTATAAATGATGGAGCTGGCTTGCTCTGTAAGACCAACAACTTTTTATACTTAGCTGTCTAACCTTGTTGACCATGTATGATTGATTGTTCAGTCACCAACTTTGGAGAATAGAAAGGCTTAGGTGATAAATCCTGTAAGGTCCTTTTGGTGGCAAGCAAATGCTGGTGAACTAATGCAAAGGGGGAAAGTAATATTTATTACAAAAATACTAGATAGCTCAGAGAACTAAGGAAGAGGAGAACAAGGCCATAGTATGGAAGAGGACCTGTGCAACAGGAACTTGGCAGCATGTATAGTGAAATAATTGCTTGAAACCACCTCCTGCCTCTAATATCTCAGCTTATGTCTCAGATCCTTTGGAAAGAGAATCTCTTTTGTCCACCTACACAAGGCATTTCTACCCTACGTTAATCAGTGCTGGCTAGGAACAAAACGGGTGGCAATATCACAGCCATAGATGGAATGCAACCATAAAGCTGGCAGTCACATCAGTGGATCTACTGTACGTGGAATGCCAAATTTCAATACCATGTTCTGTTTCCAACTGACTCTACCTGCTATAGATTGCCCTGTTGTGATATTTGGCTTGGAAATAAAAACATTAGACATTTAGTGTTTCTTCAAATCCTCTATTATAGGCCTCCAAGCACACAAAGGTGTGTTAAAAGTCCCAAATGCTTCTACCCTCTCATATTCAACCTTCCACCCCTGCCTATATCCACCATACCCTGTCTCTTGCCATTCATTTTCAGTCGTTCAATCACATGATCTTTGATGCCCATCATCTTTGATTAGCTCTGCCCACCTCATCTGTATCACATATAAACATGTTGATAGCAAAATTATCACACTTGCTTGTTTGTATTATTGCTTAGCCATCATAATAAAATTTATTCTAAAGACTCCAATTTTCTGTTTTACAATTTCTATCGCTAAAAATGTAATCGTAGTGTTAGGACAATATATTTTGATATAAAATGGAATCGTTGCTCTTACTAGTTTTTGTTTTACAAATGTATTCGTAACCTCATTCCTGCAACAAAGTTTAGGAACTGAGTACTAATTTCTGATTACCACAAGAACGAAATGCCTGTTAGAAAGATGCATATCCTTCTGGGGTGAAGTGAGTTTTTTGTTTCCATTACACTGGAAATCAGAGTCTTTGGGAAGGCATTTAGACACAGGTGAACTACATAAGGTTGGAAAATCCGTTTTAATTGCCTCTTTTTTCTTTTTCTTAATTCATAGTTGCATTTCTACTCCCTCTGTACTTCTACTCATCAACCCAGAACAACCCGTTCCTTCTACAAGCCAATAGCTTCCACATTATATAGTACCAGGAAACAGGGCCTGTAATCTAAAGAGAGCATAGAGCTTTCCACCACAGACTATCTGGAAGAAGTTCGAGAGAGTCTGGGGACATTTCAATCCATGGGGTACAGTTCAGCAATTGGTATGTTTCCTTCAGACCTTTAAGCGATTATGCCAAAAAGGGAAATATTTCTTAGTAATAATAACTTCAATTATGGTCTTAAATTAATCTCCAGGCATTTTGCTAAGTACTTCAGAAGCATGATCTCATTTGATGCTCACTGAAACCCCTAGTCCATGTTAAAACGGATGAGGAAACCAAGGTTTGCAGAGGTTAAGCAACTTGCTACACCACATAGCAAATAAGAGGAGGTGTGAGATTTGAATTCAGGTGATTTAACCCTAATGCCTGAGCTCCAAATCCTTTGTAGTTTTCTTATTCGTACTTTGCTTTGACCATTAGCATATTCTTCTTTGACCATTATTATTATAGAACATCATTTAAAAAACAAGGTGTAATGGTTTGCTACCTTTTTCAGTATGAGATTATTATGCTTGACTCTATAGTCACCTTCCTACACTCTACCAAAAATTGTATCTCTAATTTTATTATGGAAATCAATGAATAGGTGAATTCATTCTTTCATTCAATTCACATTTATTGCTTTCTTATTGTGAGACAGGTCTTGTGCTAGGCTCTATGACAAAGATAGGAAAGAACAGTCTCTTCCTTCATGGAGTTAGGAGGGCAAGATACTAGAAAAGAGGGGAGAAGAAGAGAGAGAGGGAATGAAAAAAAAATTGGTGGCAATAATAATAATAAAAATAATAATAAAATTACAAATTGTTAGCTTTACTATTCAATAAAATTTAATCAAAATTTACTCTGCAGACAATTTTGAAGGCTGATTCCAGTCTATATGTTTTATTCTATAAATAAAGAAATATCTTATGTTTTTATTACATAGGTCTTTCTGAGTCACTGGGTTCTGTGGAGAAATATAGAATTCTTTTCAACAAAATGTTCCAGCACACCTTCTGTAATTTATTTATTACTAGTAACCAATTGAAAACTGCCCAGTTGTTATAAATCCTTAAAAATCATGGTGGACAAAGAAAGAAATGAAATTGATTTAGAAAGCAAGTATACAGACTATTTATTGCCAATGAAAATGAATTTGTCTTCCGGTCTAGGCTTAGATGTGAGAAATTACAGTGGTACTAATCCAATCAGAATTATCACCACCTTATTCTCAAAAACCTAGACTGGTTTAATACTAATGAAGGGTTCAATTATATTACCAAATAAATAAATAAATAAAATACCACAGTAAAATTTTTAGAATAACATCAAGAATTTGGGTGTTTTTCTCTATTCAACAATAGAGACACAATTCAAGTCTACTACCAGAATCTAGAGAAGTTAGTCCTTTGTATTTTAACATGAGTAACAAAGAAACAAAGTACTTAAGTAAGAGAATAAGAAAAATCTTTCTTTTTTCCCTTAGATTTATTATTGACCAAAATAAAGATACAAAATGACCAAATCTAAGTCAGCTTGAATTTTTAAGCTTTCTCCCAGACTTAATCTTAGTTAAAAATATGTTTGAGCTTCACAGTGGGAATTTTCCCCTTGTTTGCTTGATTTTTGTTTTGTTTTCTTTAAATTGATGTTCCCTTTGCACATTCCACTTAGGCCAAGTTTGGGAGGGGAAAGCGCCAGTAATTCTGCAAGATGGCTGATTGCTATGTTTTGGTTGATTAGGATGAGGTTCCAATTAAGCATCCAAACGTGTTGGGGCGCCTCTCAGTTAAACCCTCAAATCCTTAGAGGTGTTTCTCATCACTAAAACAACAGACCATAAAGTTTGCTTTATGCAAGTAGATTTACTTCTTCATTTGTACTCAAACACAACCATAAAGGTTTATCTTCTGGTCAGAGAAAGAAAATAAACAAAGGTCTTCACAAAAGAGTGTATGAGCCAAATTAACAGGGTCTTTGTTCTTTCCAGGATAATAAGAAATAGGAAAACAGATAAAAAGTAAGGCTTGGTCAAAAGGAGGCTCCATGCTGCATGTTACTTCAGTTCCTGAGAAGCAAACTTCAGTGTGTGTTTAAAATCTTGAGGATTTATATTATTAACCAAACAAGAATTTTTACAATCAGGGAACATTTGTCTGCTTTCTCCCTCGCCTCCTCCCTCCCCACCCATCCCCCCAACCAGCACACACAATTTTTTGTAGAATATTTTGTTGGCTATAATTAAACTATGTGTGTTAATTAGGATTAGATTTTAAATGCACTGCTTGGGAAGTTGAAAAATACAGGATCTGAATGAGCCCAAATTGAGATGACACTTGAATTTTCGCAGATGTTTCCATAATCCTAATTTCAAATTGATTGTACTTCCTGAACAGTGAGAAGCCATTTTCAGTTATTTATTCAGATGTGTGCACTACTTTTCCCTCTGCCAGTGGGTAGAAAATATCTACCACTTTCGTTAACTCCTTCAAATAAACTGGTTTCTGAGGCAAGTTTTAATGGAAGGGATGCCAAATAAGATCCACCTGCTCTGAGGGTCACCCCAGACCCTACTTTTCAGCTCAAGCAGAAATCTGGACTCCAGCAATTTGCCCACCCATCATGATGGGTCCAGCTGGCTTTTGACTGTCATTGTCTAACAGGCCAGGGAAAAAGCAAAGAGAGGAAAAAAAGGAAAACTTTGCAAATTATTGGCTCCCAGCAGCTTATATTATGTGACACTTGATTCAGCCCCAAAGATGTGTGGCATTACTCTGCTACATAAGTTTGGGGTTTGGACCCAATACCCAGGGCCACCTGTAAAACACATTCTCAAATAAATGGCCTGTAAAAAAGATAAGCCACTGCCAACTGTGTGTCAGTACCAAGTGGCATTTCAGCTAAAGCTGAAAGCCCAACAGCAGACTTATAATAAGCTGGAAAGAAACGGTGGCCTTCTCTTGTGTGTATGTGGCTTTGCTGCAGTCTCTCTCTATGTTTTATGTTCAACCCAAAATCCAGAAAGTTTTCAGAAATCCTGCCTTGGAAGCAACTCCATACCCCTGACGAGTCTCCCCTTTGATTGTAATTCCTTGCAGCTTTCCTGTCGGGGTGGGGGTGGGGGCTCTTCTGAATTAGAGGCATCGTGCCTTCTTCCACCTGTAACGATTTCCCACTCAACTGTGAGACAATGGCCATGATTGATCTAATGAGGGGCTGGAAAAGCCAGCTGATTGCTATAAATAGTTGAAAGCAGAAACTTGTGCTTGGCTTCCCAAAGAATTTCTCATCAACTCTGGGACCCTAACCTAAATAGGTAAGCAGCCTCATGGCAAATTCGGTGAGCTACTTAATCATTTTCTTGGGAGTACGTATAGAGGGCAAGGCAAAATTCAAGCAGAGCGAGATGAATGATGGAATATTCACATATGAAAGCAACAATAACATGTCATCCTATATGTCCTTTGAAAGCAGAATTCATTTATTTAGCAGAAAGCAGTTTGAATAAATTCAAGTATGCATGAGACCAGACAGAGAGTTGGATTTTTTTTTTGACAACTGTTGTTGTTTTTTGAATATTTGAAGTCCAGTGGAACTAGCCATTGTGCATTTGTTTGTTACAGAAAATAGCATGCTGCAAAGGTACATAAAAGTAATTCACATAATGTCCCTGAAAATCATATAATTTGTTTTCTTGATGCACTTTTTAGGACCGTGGTTCTTTTTTTAAAAGATTTATTTTATTGTTTTTGATAGAGAGAGAGAAGGAGGAGGGCCCAGAGCAGTTTCCATAGTTGTATGTCATCAGTTTTTGACAGTTTCATTCCACACAGGTGGATGAGGGGCTGCCCGGGGCAGGAACTGGGCAGGGGGCCTCCTGCATGGGAGGCATGCCCCCACAAGCCGGGGCCCCACTTGGGAAGCATGCCCTGGGCAGGAGCCAAACCGAGGGGCCTCCCACATGGGAAGCACACCTCAGTTCAGTATGTGGGTCCACATGGGCCGGGGCTGGGATTCAATCCTCGAACCCTGGGGCTGCAAATCAAGTGCTCAACCCACTGAGCCATCCCAGCATCTCTTAGGACTGTGATTCTTAACCCTCCCTGTACATTAGAATCACCTGATGTTCAGACCATACCTACCCTGATCAGTTACATTGAAGTGCAGGTCTTGGAATTGAAATTTTCCATGTGATTCTAACAAGCAAACAAGTTTGAGAATCAGTTATTGTACTAGAGGATCTTATATAATAGCATGGAGATTCTTTTTACCTCCTTTCCTATATGCAGAAGGAAGAGAGTCAAATAAAACTTGACTTTCCGACTTTCCTACCTCTTGCCCTACTGTATTTATTTGAATCCGAACAGTTGACCACAGGCATGCCTGGGCTTGCCCCTGATCACTGCTAGAGCCCCTTCCTCTGGGTCACTGCAGCTCCTTAGATACAGCAGCAGAGGATTTAAGTGACTTGCCTAAGGCTGCAAGCTGATAAGTATCAGAACCAGATTCCAATCAGGCCAGTGTTGGCCCCAGAATCCACGCTTTTTTCCATTACAAAAGCAAAGGTTGAACACTGGGGCCCACGAGCCACACCCAGCCCAAGGCCTGTTTTATTTGGCTCATCCAGAAGTCTAAAAATGTTGAAATCTGTCTGCCTGTGTGGTGGGTATTTGATCTCCAGTTCGTCTTAATCCTACCCAGTTCTTACTGTCTTCACTTGGAGCATTTTAATGACTTTTGTGAACAGTTTGGCCTCTGCTGGCGCTTGAGTTTATTTCCCCATGCTGAGGCAAGAAGGGCCTTTAAAATGATGGTGAAATCGCAAAAGCATAAATGCTGCCACTGATTTCCATCCATCACACAATGGTGAAGACAAAAATATCCCTTTCCTATTTGAAACTGATGTTTCTCATTGATTTTATTCCATGATTTACTTGTTGACTCTGTCCTGCTAGATGGAAGACACTTAGTAAGTAGGAGCAATCCAAGAAGACAGGAACTAACATGTATGTTTCATTAAGTGCTAGACATTTGGTTGGCCATTTTGCAGACATTTTTTGTTTCAGCTAATATTTGACCCATTCAGCAACCTATCTGATATTATTACCAGTAATAAGGCTATTTTATTGATATAGTGAACAGAGAGTATGAGAAAAAGTGTGTGTGGGGGGGGCGGCATTCTCATCTCTTCATTTAATAAATACAAACGAATAACTGTCACCTGCCAGGTGCTGTTCTAGATAATGGTGTCCTGGTAGTTTGCACATACCAACAAGCTACCCATCCCGTGTCTGATGTGCCGGAGCCATCTCCTACCAGCTTGTAAGAGCTGATTATGAAAATATCAGGAATTTCACAAGCCATTTGTTAAACTATTAGTAACTTGAAATCTGTCACATTAAGAGTATTTAAACCAGGAAAATAATAAATCAGGACTTTTTCTTTGGGGGGAACAATTTATGAATTCAAATTCAGAAACCAGGTCTGTCTGCCTCTGAAACCATGGCCATGTTCGCTCTGCAGCTGAGTAAGGAAGTCTCCATCGGCAAGGAGCCTATGATGTCAGGAGAGAGAAACGCATCAACATTAAGAGCTAAGACTTTGCTGTAGACGCCTGAGTTCAAATCCTGTATGCCATTTACCAGCTGTGTGACCTTTAGGATTTAAATTAACATCTCATCGCCTCAGTTGCTTCCTCTGTAAAATAGAAAGATTATAACACTTCATGGAGTTGTATGAAGATTAGTCAATATATATAAAACAGTGTCTGGCACTTAGTAAGAATTATGAAAATGTTATTTATTATTATAAAGGATAAACACAGCAAATAAATGGTTGTACTCATATGTAGACAAGTGTTCATACCTAAGGGGAAAAAAGGAGATTTTGAATATGTGCATGAGTGAATTATTTCTCTCATTCTCTTCCATTTTGTTGGATTGTATTAAAAGCTCTTGCAATTTGTTCAAAGTTTGTAAGAAACAACTGATTTGACTATGAGTACTTTCATTATGATGGTAGTAGGGAAAACTGCTTTGTCAGGCTGGAGATTCATTTGAATCCAAAAGACGTGTGTCCAATCTGTGTTGTGAACATTCATACCTAGGCTCACCAAGACTCCTAGAGAATCGGAATACACAGAAACTTCTGTCCACTAATCTGCCTGTGCAAATCAGTGCATAGCTGCCTCTTTTTCCATTTTTCTATGGTTCTTTGAAAACAGGTATTTTGAACATTTAAGAACGTTAGAAACTTGTAATCAATGTTAGTTTGTCATATCTTTTTATTTTTTTATTTTTTGTTTGTTTGTTTTTGACAGAGAGAGAGAGAGAGACAGAGACAGAGACAGAGACAGAGACAGAGAACTGAGCTGGGGGCACTCCCCAGTTCAGCACATGGGTCTGCACGGGCTGGGGCTGGGATTCGATCCTGAGTCCCCGGCACTGAAAAGTGAGCGCTTAACCCACTGAGCCATCCCGGCTTCCCCTAGTTTGTCATATCTTTTCTTTCTTTCTTTCTTTTTTTTTTTGTGATTTGTATTGATTATAGCAGTACCTTTTTAAAAAAGAATCATTTTATTCCATGTTCACTGAAATATATCAATATTGCTATTCAAAGCTACTCAGCTGATGGGAACCATCCTCATATAAATAATGCTGAGAAGGGGGGAGAGAGGATCCAAGGAGGAGAGACATTTAATCATTTAACAAGAAATGAGTGCCTGAACACAATTTATAAGAAGCATGCTTATATTTCAGTGAAAATTCAACAAGAAATAAGCTTTTATTTTTTAAATCAGATATAGTTATTATAGGTTAATAAGATTAAGGAGGATTTGTGCAATCTATCTAGAAGTGGCCATGCAATTGGTAAACTGAAGACTGAAAGTCTTGTGGTTGTTAATAAAGTTACTCAATCTTAAATCCACAGAGATCAGCAAAAATAGCAACTTGGACTGTCCTAGAATTTAAGTTCATAAAGGGCAAGTATGTTATATTTAGTGTCATTTATTTTATTGGATGTCAGATTAAGCAGTCATTAGTTCAATCGAATTACTTAATATTATTACTGCATATAAAATGCTTCATAACCTCTATATACATCAAAGTGTACAATTTAAACCAAAATCATTAATTGCCAATATTTGGGAACCTTAGTAGGAAATCAAGATGGCATCTAGTCTAGCCAGCTAGAGTAAAATTTCATTTAGATTCATTCTTCCCTGAAAACTGTTTTCCCTCAGCATTTGTAAAAGAATCTGTCAAAATTTAATATTAAATATATGTGTTGTATAATATTAATGATCTAGAATAAATTATTCTTAATGCTGTAATATCCTAATATTCAACTGTTCTGAATATTTCTGCCCAGATTTTTAATAATATGATTCAACTCAAAGTCTGAAATAAGGAGGAATAATAAGAGAATGTACAAAAATGATTTAAACTGAAAGTTGCAGAAAGTTAGAGAGAATGAAGTAAATTTTTTAATTGATGGAAGACTTAGTGGTAACTTCCAAAGAAGATAGAAGTTGGGTTTCTTTCTCTCTCTCTCGCTCCTTTCTTCTAATACTCTTATTCTTTGCCTTTTGAAATTTTGAGCCATTTGGGGATTTTTTTTTTAAGATTTATTTTTATTGTTTTTTGACAGAAAGAGAGACAGACAAAGAGAGACAGAGAGAAGGGGGAGGGCCCAGAGCAGTCTCCATAGTTGACAGCATTAGTTTTCCATATAGTTTCACTCCACAGGTGGGCACGAGGCTGCACACGGGGCTGCGCACGGGGCTGCTCAGAGCAGGAACTGGGCCAGGAGCGTCCTGGATAGGCCCTGGCAAGAGCTGAACTGGGGGCACAACCCTGTTCAGCATATGGGGCTGGGATTTGATCCTCGGGCTCGAAGGCTGCAAAACGAGTGCTTAACCTGCTGAGCCATCCCAGTTTCCCTGGGGAATTTTTTATTGGTTGAAATTTTAAGGATTTGTTTTAGTTTCTTTGTTTTGTTTTATTTTGTTTTAATTTAGGAGTGGCCTGATGATAATGATTTTTTGTGGTTCCTATCTCCACAGAAACATCAACAAAATTTAACTGAGCAAACGTATATGGAACGCCTAACATCTGTGGGATATTGAAGGACCAGAGTTATGCCTTTCAGAAGATTACAGTCTGATAGAGACAGACACATCCATCATATATTGAGTAATAGTTCACATATGAATAGAATAGATAAAGGACATTGAAAATAACTAGATTAACAACTCTGAAGAACAAATTGTATTATATTCTTATGTTCACCTTTCTGGTTATAAGTGATTATAGAGAACCTGGACAATTTGGAAAAGTCCTCCAAACACCTGAAAAATCCCCAAGAGATTATCACCATTACCAGCATTTTGCTGTATAGTCTGCTAGTCTGCAACACAAATGAAAAAAGGATAAACATGTGAACCGTGTTTAGAACTGATAAGATTTGACAACTGATTGAATGTGGTGAGAGGGAAGTAATCAAGAATAACTGTAATTTTCAAAACTAAGCAACTTGGTACGCAGTGATACAATCAACCAGATAAGAAAAAAGAAGAGCAGCAGAATCCAGGGAAAGGACAGGTGTAAATTTGAATATTTGAACTGGAGGGAACAGCAGTAGAGTCACATGGAAATCCTACTATATGGATGGTTAGGGACAGCAGATACTCCTAGTAATAGTCTTAAGGTATCCAAATTTAAATGGCTCATTTAAAGTTATTTTTAAAGATCACTTTAAACTATACATCACAAACTCTAATTATGATTAGACAAAGAAACAGACTATTTTGATCTTGATCATCAGCTCAGATGATGCCTTTAAAAATGTGTGTGTATATATGTGTGTGTGTGTGTGTGTGTACATATACAAGGGTTCTCCAGAAAAAATCCAGCCATTGTCACTATAACAAGAATGGTTACATGGCTGGATACTTTCCAAACAGCTCTCGTATATATAATCTATACATTATATATTATATAATATATATACTCTATACATAATGTATATATTATGTATACATAAGATATATATTATATATATTAAAGTACCCCTCTCATTATCTCTGGTATCATTAGTAATGAAGAGATATCCAATGACTATTTCCAATTCATAAGTAACTTTCACCAATGTTTACAGATAATTTCCAACCTCAAGTACCTATGAAAATATCAATTTACTAAAACTCCAAGCTCATGTGCTTTATTCTGTTCTACAAATGAGACAACGATGTCAACAAGAACTAAGTGCTTAATAACAATGAAAACAACTCACATGGCTAGAACTGAGATTCAGAAGCCTAGAATCTCAACCACGCAAATCTGCTTGCTGGGCCACTGAACCTCACAGGAATGATTGGTACCCATTCTCACTTTTCCTATTTTTGCAGTCCTTGAAGGCTCTTCTGTCTACAAACTCGGCCCACTGAGATCCTGAACAAATAAATTAGTGAGAGACCCCATTGATTAGCTACCCCATTTTTATTTTCTCTTATTCCTTGCTATCAATCTCCTATTTTGTTTATGTAAACCATGACCTCAGACCTGGGGGGTTAATTTTGATTGGTCTAAACCAGCGGTGATAATTCCTTTCATTTTACTACTCATTGGTCCAGATGCAGGCATGTGGTACACTTCTGGCTAGAGGTAAGAGACATTCTGTTTCTGGGTTTCTGGGTTTTGCCTCCTTACTGAAAGAGAGGCCAGTGGAAGTAGAAAAACCATTTGCTCCCCACTTTTCCCATCCTTCTGAGGACATAATTATTCTGAACACAACAGGCATTTTCCACCATATGAAAAAAAAAAATCTAAAATATGCTGAGAATAGCAGTACAATCAAAATTAAAAAGTTGTGGTTCTTTTACGACATCACTGGAGTGCTGTACCAAACTTGGCATCACTGTAGTCAAACTTTCTGTTATGGCTAACCATTCATTGACTTGATTGTTTAAGCTATTGTTAGTCAGATCCACCATAATTTGCCATGAAAATAAACCACAAAATCGTTTGTAAAGCACCTTCCATATAGTATGCACTCAATAGATTTTAATTTAAATAAAATTAATAGGTAATCCAAAGACCATGAGCCTCGGAGAAACATTAGAGAGGCTCAATTTAGGCGAGCTGAGGAGGGTACCTGAAGCCCACATCCCAGAACCCTGCATACTTCACTTCATGGCAACTTGACTCATTAGCCATACCTTGGTGTCAGCTTTGGTTTCTTGGTTTGTTCTTCGAAGTGTTTGGATGTGTGCTTTGAAGGAAACCAGGTTGCTGAGCTCCTGCACACTCCTGCCTCCTTCTCCTCTATAACGCTGGACACTCCCCACACCAATTTTCACTCTTCTGAGCATTGCTATGGACTACAGTCATTATTATATCTCCTCCTCCTTCTTTCTGTAATCTTAAGAACAACCATGTTGGAATGGAATAAACAGGAGCCTGGCAGGGCAAGAGACATGGAAAGGGAACAGAGGCCTGAATAATCCATCAGCTGGCTAATCCATCCCTGAATAATTCATAAACTGACTAATCTGACCCTACCATCCTGCTTATACCTCTAGGAAAACACAAAGGAGGCTTCAGGCAGCTAGCCTTTTTGCTTCTTCCAATAAGCTCTGATATCTCAGGGCAAAGCCAAGAGTTGTTCTTGCCACCGTTGCATCCACATGGCTTGGGAGGGACAGCCATTCAGCTACATGTGCTTGGTAGTTTTACTGACACTACAGTAAAATACTTCAGGCAGAGAAAACAAAACATCAAAGGATTCAAAGGAAATGAGGTCATCAGAATCAAGCCCCCAAGTGTTCCCAGGAAGAGAATCTTCAAGGTTAAAAAAAGAAGCCCCAAGCACAGTGTATTTAAAAATCTGATTCTGGATCTTCCTTCCTTCTTAAGCACAAAAGTATGCATTTCTCCTCCCCAGCATGGGCTCACATAATAAAGACATACCGTATGTGCCTTAGTATAGACCACACAGAGTCCCATAGAAGTCTACAGCCAGAAGAACCTTCGAGAGCTGGAGATACCAAACGTTTCGGTAGCCCATCATCTGGTTTATCCATCTCTGACTAATTGAGGACCTGGCACCTCCAAACTAGAGCCTGCCACATAGTGGAGGAGCTCAATAATATTTGTTAGAGAGATAAATGCGTCCTGTCTACATGCAAGTAAATAAAGAGGCAAATCGGTCTCTGAAAGGCAACAGATCACGTGGTGAATTCTCCCCATTCCTCCTTTATTGCTTTACCCTACAAAGTGCCATACAAGTGAAAATAAAACCCTTTATCATTGAGCTAGACTTTTCTTCATTATTCACACTTTGAGGCTCTTGTTATCATGCTTTGACCTGCTTCATAAATTTTAATAGAGTTCTTTTGAAGTAAATATTGTATTTATATAACATGCAGACAGAAAAGTACACAAACTGCAAGGGTATAACTTGAAATATTTTTACCATGTAATCATAGCTAGTTAACCACCATCTGGACTGAAAAATAAAGATGACCAGCCCTCAGATGCCTCCCTTGTGCCTCTGGCTTTACCCTGCCCCAACCACACACACACACACACACACACACACACACACACACACACACACACACACA
>PVKE010026531.1:0-22236 GCA_004027555.1 Craseonycteris thonglongyai
TTTTTTTTTTTTTTTTTTTTTTTTTTTTTTTTTTTTTTTACTGCTTCTTTGCTTTTTTTCTTCCCATTGCTTATTTTAGTTTGATGGTGTTTACGACTATTTTTTCCATATTCTCTTCTTTTCTTGTTACATATCCCAGTTCAAGTTGTTTTTCAGTGGTTACCATAAACTTTATATAAAAGAAAGTTTTGTATGTGCAGTGGTTCCTTTTTTTAAGGATGTTACTTATCTCCATTCTCTTTGGAAACTTAAGTCTTTGCTTCCTCCCTTTTTTATATTTTTGTTGTTCCAGTTTATCGCTATTTACTTTTACTTTTTGTTTCAGGTCCATTCGCCTCCATCAGTATTTCTTTAAATGCTGGCTTTCTGCTGGAGAATTTCTTCAGTTTTTGTATGTCCGTGAAGGTTTATTCCTCCTTCATATCTAAAGGATAACTTTGCTGGGTATGGAATTCCTGGCTGGTAATTTTTCTCTTTTAATACTTGGAATAATTTGATCCCTTCCTTTCTTGCTTGTAGTGTTTCTGTTGAGAAACCTGATGATAATCTGATGGGCTTTCCTCTATAGGTTATGGTATTCTTTTTCCTTGCTGCCTTGAGGATTTTTTCTTTGTCCTTGACCTTTGATGTCTTCAGTATAATGTGTCTTGGAGAAGGTCTGTTAGGATTCAAGTAGCTAGGGGTCCTGCTTCCTTCTTGGATTTGAGGTTCTAGTTCTTGCCATAGATTTGGGAAGTTCTCATCTACTATTTGTCTGGGTAAATCCTCTGTGCCCATCTCATCCTCTTTTCCCTCTGAAATACCTATTATTCTTATATTATTATTATTATTATTATTATTTAATGGAGTCAGATAGTTCTTATAGATATCTTTCATTTCTTTTAGCTTTTAGATCTCTCTTCTACCTTTTGTGACATTTCCAAATTTTTGTCTTTGATTTCACTCTTTCCTCTATCTGGTAAGCTCTGATTACTATGCTAGATATTTTATTTTTCATTTCTATTATTGTGTTATCTATCTTCAGAATTTCTATTTGTATCTTTTTCATAGATTCCATTTCCTTTCTGAGATCACTTAACTCCTCTGTGTACTCTGCCAGCTTTCTTTGATCTCTTTGAGTATTTTCATAATTGCAACCTTGAATTCTCTGTCATTTACCTCATATCATTCCATATCTTCAAGGTCCTGTTATGGAGATTGTTTTCTTTCTTTCTGAGCACCTTTGTTCAAAGGGTTATTCATCCCTTTTGGAGCATTTTGTTTCCTGGACATGAGGACTTTTCCCCTGGTAGATGTGAAGGTATATTTCTTTTACTTCCTAGCTGGTGTTAGTGTCTTATAATGTTTCTTCTTATTTATTTTGTTTTCTCACAGCAGGAGACTTCCTAGGAGGTGGGCTTCTCTTTGACTTAGTTGCCATGGCCTCTATATGCCTCCTCTTTGGGAAGGTATGGTGGGCGATGGTATTCTATGCCTCTGAGATCCCACTGTTGTCAGAAGCTGGCACACCTAGATCACTCTGCTGGCTTCAGCAGTAAGAATGGGGGTGAGGTTTTTTGGGAAAGGTGCAGGCCTAATTTGCATCACAGGGCAATGGTGGCTTTCCTCTGCTGGCTTCAGCAGGAAAGGTGTTGGGCCAGTCTTGTTCAGAATGGTGCAGGTCTTATTGCATCAAAGAGATTAATGGCAGCTACCCTCTGCTGGTTTCAGCAGGAAGAGTGGGGGGAGGGACAGGGTTTGTTGAGAAAGGTGCAGACCTGATTGTGTCACAGGGTAATGGTGTCTTCCTGGCAGCAGCTCAGTGAAGGTAAGCCATGGGCAAGGCCTGTGGGGCGAGCCCTGGGAGACAACAAAGGGAAGCAGTCAGGCTCCGTGTCCAAGGCCATGCAGTGCTCCGGTTGGGGCCTAACCTCATTGAGGACCACTCTGTAACTCAGCTGCCAACACACTCCCGGCACTGGCACTTCAGTCACTGGAACACCCGCTTACGGCTCCAGTTGCCAGCCTCATGTTCAGCAGACCCCCAGCTCTAGCCGCCCAACCCAAGCACCAGCAGCTGTATCTTCACCCCAGTCATCTTCACCAATCTCTGGCTGCTGCCCCGCTCTGGCCTCTTGCACCATGCTCTGGCCTCCCTCACCACTCCCCAGCTGCTCCCCCCTCACTCCCACTGGGGTTTCTCACCACAGTCAGGTATGTCTAGTTTTTCCATCTACCCCATGCTCTGGCTATCTGCGCCTTTGCCTCTGTCTGTTCCAGGCCTCCAACCAGTCCAGAGGTGTATGTACCTCAACGTGCGCCTCCATACTCCCACCTCAGTCATTCTCTCCACTGCTGGACTCAGGTCAGCCTCTGGGTTGGTCACTGGGTTGGTCTC
Organism: Craseonycteris thonglongyai; assembly: GCA_004027555.1. Taxonomy (NCBI): domain Eukaryota; kingdom Metazoa; phylum Chordata; class Mammalia; order Chiroptera; family Craseonycteridae; genus Craseonycteris; species Craseonycteris thonglongyai. The sequence goes on from PVKE010026531.1 coordinate 2,378, forward strand.
TGGGTTGCGCTCTGCAGCAGGTCTCTACACAGCTCCCTTTCTTTCTCTCTCACTTGCCTCCATTTCTCCAGCTTTAGGTATTTTCTTGGGTTTCTCAGCCAAGACTATGTGCTACTTAGAGATTCTCTGGTTCTATTTTAGTTGTTTAAATAGTTGTCTTTCCAGAAAGGTTTCAAGAGCTCCTCTCATGCCACCATTTTGATGATGTCTCCCCTCTGATTCTTTAAGTACATCCAGAATATCTTGACAGTCAGTGCTTTACAAAAGTAAAAGTTGTATGTTCCTGGTTGACTACAACAATTCTCCAAATCTGCCTCAGTTTCTCAATACCTATTCTGCTTGCTCTTACTTTGAAAGAATCTTGACCTAATTCCAGAATCTTGTGTTTACTACTCAGACTCACATCAGCCTCTAGTTCTGTAGATTTATTTACTATTGCTACAATTCTTTTATTTCTTATGGGAGCTTCTGATATAATGTAAGAAACTGTAAAAATGAGAAAAAATAGATCACTGACCTCCATTAAATTGTCTTCATCACATTTATATTTTGACATTTGAAACTAGTTTATGAATACTGTCTCTTTGATTCAAAATTTAACCAGAATATGAGCCATGTGATTTTTTCCCCAGGACATTATATGCTGTCTAAGAGAAAACTTTTAGGAAGTTTTATGTAAGCCACAGGTGACAACTTCTCTGGATCTCATTCAGTGGGCTTTGGTAATGACTTTAGGGTAGGCTGCTGCTGTCTCTTGGGCATTTATGGCATATTCCGGCTTGAAAGGTCACTACATTTTTAAACATAGATTTGAGTGTATATAAACAAGAGTCACAGAGCTTTTTCCCAAGTTCTTTTAAATACATACTAGGGTTTTCAAATTGACATTGGCTGCTAAAAAGACACACCCAGTGTCTTAAGACTAGATACTACTTAATAGCATGTCTCAATGCTGCTCTTGTTGATTACACAATATTTTTTCTTTGGCTGTACGCATGAGTCTGAATGACTCTTAAATTGCCAGTGCCAAATTATGTAAATTGTAATTTTAAGCCTATCAATTCTCATTTAGATATTCTTTGTAAGACTCAATATTATCTTTGTACTTCTCTAGTGTTTCATTGAAGAGAGGAAGTCTAAGCCTTCATATGCTATTCAAATGCTACCCTGACACAAAAGATGTATTTAATAATCTAACTTCATCTAAGGAGACAAGATGGATCAGTCACTGTGCTGTAGAACCATTCTCCTCCTCTGCCACCCAGCTCTCATCACAACCATCACAAACTCAGAGATCTCCATGACGTTAAGGGTTGCCGATACTCAGAAAAAAATGCACAACTTTAATATAGAAAATGAAAACACTAAAGTGGTTAAAGATTTTACTTATCAAGGTTTAGTCACCAACTCAAATGCAGCATGCAGCAAAGAAATCAAGAGCAGTCTGAGATTTGGAAGCACAGCAATGGAAGAATTAGGAAAGTTTACCAAGAGTAAAAGTATGTCATTAGAGACCAAAGCTAAGATGATCCAGACCCAGTATTCTTAATTACTATGTACAGACATAAATGCTGGACAATGAAGAGGACTGATAGAAAAAAGAGTTTTGTTTTTTTTTATTTACTTGAATCATGGTGTTGAAGGAGAGCTCTACAGATGGATACCTTAGACCACCAGAAAGATGATCAAGTGAGTCCTAGAGCAAATTAAGCCTGAAACATCACTGGAGGCAGAAATGATAAAACTGAGGCTGCCCTACTTCAGGCACATAATGAGAGGGCAGGGTTCTTTGGAAAAGATAATAATGATGAGAAAAATAAAAGGCAACAGGAAAAAGGAGACCAAATATGACATGAATTGACTTCATACTCATACAATAAGACATTGGCATGAGTCTTTGGGAGCAGAGCAAGGTTGTTGAGAACAGGGCATTGTGAACATTACTCATTCATTGGTTATCAGTGGTTAGAGCCAACTCTATTGTAGGCAACACACACACACGCTCACACACTCCTTATCTTATAATTACTGAATCAGAAACTCAGAATGTGATACTAAGTAATCCTATATAGAAAACATAGAGCAACAGATATATGTGTTAAAATATATTATTAAATAAAAATAAATCATGCACAGTATAATTTAAATAAACTTTAAAATACACATATATGTATAATAATTCTGAATTTTTTGAATAAATCTTCTATCTAAAGAAATAGAGTAGGTGTCAATGTGATGTATTGGTTATGAGCCTACAAATCAGAGATAAAGGTGATAAATGATGTAAGATAAAATAGTAGAAGTTGGTATAGCCACTATGGAAAACAGTATGAAATTTTCTCAATAAATTAAGAATATGACCCAGCAATCCCTCTACTGGATATGTACCTAAAAAATCTGAAAACTTTTGTCCACAGAGATATATGTACCCCAATGTTACTGCCTCACTATTCATGGTGAACAAGACATGGAAACATACAAAGTGTCCTTTGATAGATGACAGGATAAAGAAGTTGTGGTGCATATACACAATGAAATATTAGTCATAAGAGAAGATGAAATATTGTCATTTGTGAAAACATAGATGGATCTTGAGATAATCATCCTAAGCAAAATAAGTCACAGAAAAAAAAACAAAACCACTATATGACTTCATTTATACTTGGGATATAACACTGAAAGCAATAAACAAACAAGACAAGCAACAAACAAAAAAAGCAAAAATTCATGGACACAGACAATAGTTTAGGGGTTGCCAGAGGGTACTGCGGGAGGGAGGAGGAGTCAAATATGTGATGATAGAAGAAGGCCTGACTCTTGGTGGTGAACACACAGTATAACACATAGATGATTTATTGTAGAATTGTATACTTGAAACCTATATAATTTCACTAATATCATTCCAACATATTTAATAATAAAATTTGAAAAATATTAGAGAAATCTTGCATGAATTGGCATTTGCAGTAAAAATGGTTTTTTCTCAAAAACCATTTTCTCCTACTGAACACTGAAGAAGACTATATCTTCTAGATTCCATAAGAGTAGATTGGAACCATGTGAATGAGTTCTGGACAAAGAAATGTTGTAGAAGCGAAACACAGCACTTTTAGGCCTGATATTATACCTTATGCATGATCACACTCTTGTTTTCTTTTCTTTCTCTTATGAATTCAGCAGCATTTTAAATTGCAAAGATTCTGGATACCTGAGTGATCAAAGAAAAGCTACCAGATAGAATCTGTCTGGCTTACACTGGACTTTGATATAGTGAGAAATAATCATTTGGGCTGCAAAGATAATGAAATGTTTTGTTAGAGTGTTTAGTATTAATCACTCTAAGAGAATGATGATAAGGTGTCATGAAGTAAAGGATATGATTAAATAAAATGTGTGCTTCTGGGCAGGAAAAGAAAAAGAAAATGAACACAAGAGAAAAATGGTCCACAAAGCCAACATGGAAACCAATGTTCTTGTGTGTTATTGTATAAGCAAAAAAGGCAGAGAAGAAAATTATATTTAAAATGTTTACAAGTTCAAATTTTGGCCATGTTGGAGTAACTAGGACCAAATGTTCCTTTCTACCATTGAAAACTGGATATCATAATTAAAGTTATTTTCAGAGATTAGAAACTCAACACAGGAGTCTGACATCTAAGGCAAGAAAACAAAGAGGTTGGAGCTGTGCTTACCTCATTTTTTTTTTTTTTTTTTACTTTCTGCATCATGGCACTAGCAGGGGACAACCAAAAAGAACAGCATTGTTATGGGGGGTTGAGGATAGAGAAATTGTTGTTGGGGAAATCTGAGGAAGCTGTTATATGCAAGATAGATTACTGTAGAGGATGAAATTAGGCAGAGGAATTATTTTGAATCTTTGGCTGCACATTAAACTGTGCACACGTAGGATTAAATACCATTAGATTAGAGAGGCAAAAACCTCTGGGGAGCTCTAAGCTGAATAAATTGAGAAATCACACTGTCCTGGGAGTTATTAGGATACTCAGGGTATTTAGGAGAGGCACACAAAATACTTATTAGCCAGGCTAAATTAGCCTAGATGAAAGACTTTTACCCCTAAATTTGTCTATAGATTAAATCTCTCAGTCAAATTTCTATCAGACACATAAAGGAAAATTTAAAGTACAAAGGGGATACCAGGATAGCTCGACAGTTGAACGCTGAGCTTGCAACAACTAGGTCCAGGGTTTGATTTCCAGACCCAGCCAGTGCAAACTCCATGTGTTGAATTGCTGCGCAACTGGTAACCACCGGGATGATGATGAAGGTTCTCGCCTCCCATGTGGGAGTCCCCACCTTGATTCTCTCCCCATGCAGCTCCACATCTGCCTGTGTGGAATGTACAACTACAAAGACCGTCCCCACCCCTCCTCTCTACCTTCTCTCAAACAATAAAGTAAATCTTAAAAAAAAAAGTACCTTGTAAATACACGTAAAAATGCAAAGAACTAAGAATAGCCAAAATAATTTTGAAAAATAAACGCCAATTTTGAGGATTTATACCAAATTCAAGACTCATTATAAAAGTCAATAATCATAACAATGTACCATTGGCATAAAGACAAGACATCAGTTGTCAGGAGCAGGCTGGTGAGTTAAACAAAACACTCACCGGCCATTGAGGTCAGTTGGCAAGAATGAAAAGACATGTCTGAGAAATTCCCTCACCTTGTATGGCCCCGCAGGATGGCTGGTTAGTCAACGACGGGTAAGATTCCTCAGGGAGGAACAACCTAAGACAGGCACAGTCGCATAGGGGCCATCAGAATAATATATGGGGAGCATAAAAGATGAGGCACAGAGCCTCATCCCCCCAACTCTTCTACAGGGATGTCTCTTCTCTTGCCCTTTCCCCTCAAGGAGTTACGGGAGGGTACTGGAATGTTTCTGCTTGGCTGGAGCACAACTAACTCTGGGGCCTTGGAGATAGGCAGAACTCCACTGACCTTCAAGACTTGGATTTGATATGGTTTATTATTTATCTTTAGTGTATCAGTAAGTTCTTTTCCCAAGAATGCTCTGACCATTTAGTCTTCCAATTATTACTGTATCTTTAGAAAGGTACTAGTACAGAAATAATGGGAAAGAGGAGCATTTAAAAAATAATGAGAATAAGAAGAAAATAGAGCTAATGTGCATAAAAAGAAAATAAGAGATACCGGTAAAAAAGAGATAAGTAAGTAAGTAAGTAAGTACCGTAAATAAATAAATAAATAAAATAAATAAGTAAGTAAATACTGGGAGGGAATATTATAACCTCTGATGTGTGTGAGTGTGAATGTGAGAGTGTATGACAGCCTGACTCAGTTCTCCGGTCTTGTTCGAATCTGTGGTTCCAGGGCCAAAAGCTATGGGATCCGAGTGGGCCCTAACCTGCCGTTCCATGTCGAGGACATGCCTAAGTTCTGCACCTAAGTTCCTGTAAGGGTCGTGGCTGGGCGGACATCTGTCTGGGTCTCTAACCAAGGCCTCCCCCTTCCTTTGTTTGTCTTGAGATTCTAACATCTGCTAGGCACATACTGGGAGGGCTATAAAAATTGTAAATTATGAGGCAAATTGAGTCATCACAATGTTTATTTGCTCACCTTATCTGCTCTATGTTACAACATCGCAGAGTGAAAACCTCAGAAGAACAGATTTTAAGATTTATTTTTTTTTTATTTTTTTTTTATTTTTTTTATAAGATGTCCTGCTTGTCTTTCCATTTTAATATTTATTTATTTATTTATTTATTTTTTTAATTGTTTTTTTGACAGAGAGAGAGAGAGAGAGAGAGACAGAGAGAGAACTGAACTGGGGGAGCTCCCAGTTCAGCATATGGTTCCGCCCGGGCCGGGGTCGGGATTCGATCCCCGGTCCCCGGCGCTGCAAAGTGAGCGCTTAACCCACTGAGCCATCCCGGCTTCCCCAAGATTTATTTTTTACAGATTTATTTTTATTGGTTTTTGACAGACAGAGAGACAGATAGAGAGAAGCAGGAGGGCCCCAAGCAGTCTCCATAGTTGACAGCATTAGTTTTCCATATAGTTTCACTCCACAGGTGGGCTCGGGGCTGTGCAGGGCAGGAACTGGAACAGGGGCTCCCACATAGGCTCCAGCAAGAACTGAACTGAGAGCACACCACAGTTCAGCACGTGGGTCCTCAAGGGCCGGAGCTGGGATTTGATCCCTGGTCTCCCGGGCTGCAAAGCGAGCGCTTAACCCCCTGAGCCATCCCAGCTTCCCCAAGATTTTAAAAATATGTAGGAGATTAAATTTTAAGATTTTTAAATTTCTAGGACAAATATGTCCTTCTTTCCTGAAAAAGGGACTCTTTAATATAAAAACATGGGAAAAGGTCAATAAAAAAATGTGGGATTGGTATACTGCACACAAACCTGAGAAATTTCCCACAGAAACATTTCCTTTATTGAGTCTTGTTCGAGACTCCCTTGATCCCTCACAAGAGGCGCATAAATTGTTAGGACAGGAAGAAAAGACAATATATCCAAAAGAATTTAAGGAAGAAAATAGAAACTCAAAATGGGACGCTAAAAAACTTTCCCCAGAGGAACAAAAAGAATTAGATAATTCGGCTGCCCATTATAATAATAAGGACAATAATAAACCTCCAATTAATATTGTAGGCCAACTTACTCAGCTCGTACAGACTTTAAAACTGCCTTCAAGGGCCACCTTAAAAACAACTCTAGCCCACAGCTTCCCCCTTCTCCTGCTTCATCTTATCACCCTCCCTCAGTGACTATGCCTTCAACTCCAGCTTTTAAGAGAGCTTCACCATTACAGCCAGCTACAGCCAGACTCTCACAATCCTAATCAGGTTACTCGGCTATACAACTCTCTCAATATAAAAGATCTCAAAAAATGAAAAGTGGCTACTGCTCAATATAAATCCAGGCAACACACCCCAATTTATTGCTCTCCGTCAGTTCAGTGTCCCCTCTAATACAATTTCTGGTGGGGCTTCTCTACAGTGAGCCTTAATGCAGGCCAATCTAAGAACAAAGATTTGGGAGATTTTCTAAAACAACTTTTTGCTCTGTTAGAACAGGATGCTCCTCAAAATCCCATCCCCCTCAGGAGGGGGCAGAAGATCCATGCAGGCTTTAGCATTGTAAATCTCTTCAGGGAGATGCCTGGGGCTATTTCTTTGTCCTTGTGTTAAATTTTTCTCCTCCCACCATCACATCCCTCAGCCCTAACAGTGGAGATCCATCCTTTCTCCAATAGAAAATAAAAGCAGTTTTTTAACTCTTGTTAGGAACCTATCAATTTAATAATTATGTGCTTTTTGGAGGTGGGAGTATTGGGGTTGTTTGGGGTGCGGGTGCCTTTTCCTCCCAGGACAATTCTAAAAACCATTTTGTTTCTCCAGACCTTGAAGACATGGGGTTGATAATTCAAAAAAAACTTTGATAGGGAAATTTCCCTTCCCTTGAGCTGGTTCCTCTTTTAGTTTTACGGTACAGTGTTCCCTCGACACTTCACGCTTCATGTTTTGAGACTTCAGTGCTTCACGGGTTTTCCCAAAATATTCATCAAAAAATAAAAATGAAAAAATACAACCATCTCGGCAGCCACATTGCGGAAAGGAGCATTGTTTCATGTTGATGCTCGAGAGAGAAGGATCCCTGCATGTCAAACAAAGAGATGAGTTAACTCAGAGTACATACCATGGGCTCTCATAAAGGCACGTGATTGTTTTCCCTTGCGACATCGACCAATGAGAAAATTCCTAGGGGCAAATCCTACTTCGCGGTTTTTCAGCTTTTGCGGAAGGTTCTGGTCCCCATTAACCGCGAAAAACGAGGGATCGCTGTACTCTCACGAAACTAAACAAAGTTTTCCAGCAAGGCGGAGCTCGGTCTTTTGGAATTATCCTGAAGATCCCAAGGCATAATCTGTATTCTCGCTGTGCCTTTCAGTTTCCTTGGTGCCAGGAAACCCAACCGCACTGGCCATTGCCACCAATATGGAGCAGAGGCAAATCACAAAAAGACGAGGAGACCCAAAAAGGGTAGGCGTGCCCCGCTGATTTTAGCGGACCCTAAAATCAGTGTCTCCCAGACAACTGCGGCCTGGCTCCGATCTCATCTGGATCCTTGAGGTTTAAACAAAAGCTTGTTGACTTCCCTCTGGACACAAAAACCTTGTTCTCTGTTCTGCTTTCTAATCCTGGGTTCCCTTCTGGTTGTGTGACTATACAGTGGGCCACCGGTGAACCTATCACCAAATTCTTCTCTCAGCCCCTTGGCTATGCATTAAAAAAACAAACAAACAAACAAAGAACACTTGATGCTAAAACACTGGGATGGGAGATGCCAAGGCCAGGCTCCTCCCCGCTCCCTTCCCCGCTTTTGTTTTGCACTCTCTGAAACTGCAGGGAGGTCTCATCTTTGCAATTGTTGACACTTCTGTTTGTGTGTGTGATCTAATATCTCTATATGCTTTGTATATGAAATGATATCTTTGCCCCTAGAAAATGTTGCCAGGTATAATGTTTAATTGGCTTTAAAAAATTTACGGCTTATATAAATATTAACCCAAGTTTCTTTCAGGATCACATGATCTAAAAAGATGTTTATAAAGAGTAGTTTGAATTTTTAGTTTTGTTTTTTTAACCAATGTTTTAAAAAAAAGTTATAAACATCTTTCAAAATGTTATATATGAGATATTAGCAACAAAATTTATGCTTCTAAAAGTTACAAAATGTGTTTATAAATTTACCAATGGAAATGCTAAATTTTGCTTTTTGGTTGTTGGTAAAAACTAAGATTCAAAGAGTTATAGACATTGATTAATAAGGAGATTTTTGCATGTAATTAAATATGTATGTTTTGAGAAAAATAAGGCATGAAAATGCATTTTATAGGAATTGAAAGAAAGGTTATTATGAGAATGATTGTTTCTAATTGAGTAAAAAGGGATAAATTAAGAGGGTTTAAGAAAGTTATAGAAGGTTTGGAAAGGGAATTTTTATATATGGCTAGGATAGACAAGATTGGTATGCTAAATATGCAAATGTTTTTGGACTGCTGGTTTGCTGCTGAAATTGGGGAAATTTTATGCCTGAGGAAAAACAGAATCCATACCTTATCAAAACAATTTTCTATGTTTTATATTAGGCTTGATGTTTTTCCTCACCTGGCAGGGTATTACAATTATTCTAACCCATTGTTAGTTATATTCTTAATAAAAAGTTTCAAATCTTAAGAAAGGCCAGGAAATTTATTTCAATGTCTTTAGTAACTAAAAGCAGGGATAACTAAAAAAGAGAAAAGAATGAGACCAGAGACAAGATCAGAGAAAGGCTATACTTTTGGTCACAGTAATAGATGGGCCAAAACCTGTCACCTCAGGGCCAGCCCAGCAACCCCAGAAGAGGAACACGAAGGAGCTTGCGATGGGTGCATAAGCTCAGACCTCTGGAATAAGGAGGGCCCTGCTCGTCTGAAGCAGCCATGCCCTTGTGCAAAACAAAGAGGCAGTGGTAAAGAGATTGTCCCCTGTTCTAAAGGGGATAGGGACCAACTCTTCCACAAATGTCTGTGGTTGACTGACAGGGTCTAAAGTGCCCAGCAGCTCCCCAAGAGACCGCCACAGTAATGAGGGGAAAAATATGGGTGACCCTTAATGTGGCAGATAAGCCTTTTAATTTTATGACTAATAATAAAATTATTTGCTCTGTCTCAGCTGCTCCCTAAAAAGTGGGGACAGATGGATGTGACACATGTTTCTAATTTTGGACGGCAATCTTTTGATCATGTCACAGTGAATACTTATTCAGGTTTTTTTGTGGCTACTGCACGAACAAAAAACAAACAATATAAAAACATCACACAAGTTATCGGTCACATGCTCACTTGCTTTGTCATTTGTGGTATTCCTGCCATGTTAAAAACTGACAATGGCCCTGCTTATACCAGTAAACTTTTGCACAATCTGTCAAACGTACAAAATTTCTCATTCTACAGACATTCCTTATAATCCACAGGGACAAGAGATCATTGAGCGTGCACATCGCACACTAAAAGCTCAAATTGCAAAAATAAAGAAGGGGGAGTACTGTCCCGTGCCGGCTACTCCTAATAACATTCTTAAGCTTGCTTTATTCACTTTAAATTTTTTAAATTTAGATTTAAATACTAAATACTAAAGGATATTCAGCTGCAGAGAGACTTTGGAGACCACCAGAAGGTAACTATGCTAAAATAACCTGGAAAGATCCTCTTACAGGTGAATGGCAAGGACCCGATCCAGTCTTAATTTGGGGCTGAGGTTATGTTTTTGCTTTTCTGGATTCCTGAGCAGCTTGTGAGACATGGAGCCCAGTGACCTACCCCAGAAAATGAAGAAGCTGAGTATCCACCCTCCACAGCCTTATCTCCGGGCCAGACCCAGATGAGCCAGAAGGACGAGAGAAGCATCTCTTCCAACATGGGGGCAGATAAAAAGTTTGACCCAGGATGCCCAAGATGAGCTCACTTTGCATTGAGCATTGACCAATCCAACATCAATGTTTTTGATGATGTTAGCTCTTCTTTCTAACCAGGTAGGAAAAGCCAGGGCTCACACTGCCTATTGGGCATATGTTCCTGACTCCCCTTTTCTCTGTGCCATGAAATGGAACGATCCCACTGTTCCAGTTTTTGTCTCTAACACAGAAATTTTAGGACCCCCTTCCACTGAGTCTCTGACTCCTATTTAGATTGGCCAACTTAACTATTCTGGAAAATCTCTGCACGCACCTATTTGCTTTTTACCAACCAAAACCTCTGGGTGCATAAAAGTTGGTGGAGATCATAAAATGACTCATGGACTGTTGAGTAATACAGATGAGACTTTCAATCCTTTTTGCAAAAGGAATGGAGCATCTACATGTTAGGATTTTCTTACAAAAAAACAAACAAACAAATAGATGAAGCCATTTGTCTGCCTAATCGCAAGCCCTGTAACAATTCAACACAAACTTTTCCCCATTTCCCGTGTTGGAAAAGATGCAGATATAATTTGGCTGTTCAGCAGCCAATAAAAGGAACAAACGAGGTGTTGTATGATTGGTCAAGAGCCAACCCTCGAGGACTATGTGATTATCAAATGGCAGAGACTCCTGGAGGATTTGTGGAAACCATTCTAGAGACTACCCAAGGAAGATTACAAAGAGCAGTATAGAAACTTGTTGCAAATTTGGACGATATTGTTGTGACTCATGCAGCTGTTGATGTTAAAGTACCAAAAGATGCTTACTCTTGTGTAGGTGCTCCTTATGTATTGCTAGTAGGTAATTTTACCATAACAAAAATTGATGGTCATTATACTATTCAATGTAATATGTGTAACTTGACTAATTGTGTCTCTTATAGTAACAAGGGAAAATATTTATTAGTTTTACATCAATCTGCTTTTGTCCCGGTGAAAATTACCGGGACTTGGTACGATAACGAGGGTATACAAACCTTAAAAGAATTAAATGCTCTCCTCACCAGACCCAAAAGATTTATAGGTATTTTGATTACTGGAATTTTAGCATTGCTATCTATTGCTGCTACTGCAGCTGCGGCTGGAGTAGCCCTAACTCAAGAAATTCATACAGCTCAATATGTGAATGGGCTCACCAAAAACGTATCTGATGCTCTTGGCACTCAAGAAAAAAACAGATAGAAAGATAGAAGAAAAATTAAATACCTTATAAGAAGCTATTTTATTATTTGGTGATCAAATACAAAGTATATAGGTGCATCTTTCCTTACATTGTCATGCACACTTTCAATGGATATGTGTTACTCAAAAAATGTATAATCAAACTGAATGGGGATGGGAAAAAATTAGAAATCATCTGTCAAGTATATGAAATAATTAAAAATTTTCTGTACATATTGCTTGATTGCATGCTGGTATTAATGCTATCGAAACTGCTCCTCCCTTAGATGTCACCCCAATTGAATTAGCAAAAAGTTTTTTGGAGCATTTCTCCTCCCTTGCTACAGGGAAGGGATTACAATCCATTTTATATTCTGGGATTATAATTTCTATTCTGGTGGTAATTATTCTTTGTTTATTTCTAGTCTGCGTCCGAACCGGAATGCAAAGCATTGCAGAACTGCAAACAAGACTTCATTTGTTCCAATTAAATAGTAGAGAAGGGAGAACTGTTGGGAGCCAGTTTGTGCCTGAATGGAGAGGTTTTAGGGGGCCTTAATGGTAGGGCCTCGGTTCCCTTGATCTCTTGAGGAAGGCAGACCTGAGGCTTTGATGGCAGGGCCTCGGCCTCCCCTTCACCCCTCCCCTGTAACAAGCTAAATGCATAAGATATATGTGATGCTTCGCATGAAGAAAATCCAGACAAGCCAGTGCCAGTTGAATAATGGCCCAGAATGTGGGGGTAAACAAGAATATATGGGAAGGGGTCTGCTTGTTCCTGATAATTGTCTGCTTATGCTGTAGTTCTTAGTTAAAGCTACATTTCTTAGTTAACGAGTAACCTGTCTTATACTTTAAAATATTCTAGTTTTTTTTCTATTCCTTGTAATGACATAAACTTTTGCTACATAAGGCAAGCAATCAAGTCATTCTGGGCTGTCCTACTGAGGGCAGTCAGCTGGCAAGTGTGTCAGTCTTCAGTTCCCACCGCTCGAACTCGGGGATTCCGGAATGTTCAGCCAGGCTGGCTCCTGGTTACACATATTGAACAACCAATTTATGTACCATATAAAACACATTTGTATGCATTATCACAGTTAACATAAAAATAAAAATAATGGCACATATTAATAGTATAATATGTAGATTTTTAGTGAATCTAAACATTTTTTTTTTCATTTATCACTCTTCAGGGATAAAATGAAGACAAACTCTGGATATTTGTAAGTGATTTTTTTTTTTCTGTAAATCTGTCCTACTTATTGGGAGAATGGGGGCATGGAATGCAATTCTCCAGCCTAGGGCTATTGGTTGCTTTTCAGTTCTCACAAACTTTTTCTGTATATTGAACCTTCTATTTTATGAGGTAAAAACAGATTTTATCTTGAAAAACTGAAGGTTAAAAAAGAAAAGATAACATATAATATCAACTATAAGGGTGGAGAACGTAAACATTTATTGTGAATTTTTACCATTAAACCAGATAGATCTTCATAATCATATAAGACCTCAAGACAAATTATATAGACTAGATCTGATTTGGGTATAATTTGCTGAATTTTGGCTGCAGAAATGAAAAGTAAAATATTTGTCTCCATGGGGACAGATCCATTACTGCACTTTTCAAAATGTCAAGCTTACATTTGAAAAGTAGTTGCAATTTTCTCCCATTTTATAAAGATAATTTTCTGTTTGTAATTCACACATAAAAATCTGTTACTTAATAAAAATTCTCTTCACAGTATTAGAATCACAATGCCAACCTAACATAGTGTATATATATATATATATATATATATATATATATATATATAAAATCTCCAGACTCCAGAGAGTTATATAGTGTTATATATTTTAAGAGTTTTATTAAAATATAACTAATATACAATATTTATTAGTTTCAGATATATACCATTGTTAGTCAACATTTATATACCTAAAGAAGAGATCACCATAAGTACAGCAACTATCTGACACTGTACCACACTACCACAATACGATTGACTATATTTCCTACATGTATGCAGTACATCACATCCCCATGACTCCTTCATATTATACTTAAAAATTTGGATGTCTTATTCCCCATCACCTCTTCCCCCTCCTTTTTAATTTTTCAATTAAAATTAACATTTAATGTTATTTTATGTTAATTTCACATGTACAGCATAGTATGATTAAGACATTTGTATGATTTAAGAAATGATCCCTCTGACTAGTCTAGTAGCAACTTGGCACTATACATAGTTAACACCATATTATTGACTATATTCCTTCTGCTTTACTTTATATCTCCATGACTATTTTGTAACTACCACTTTGTACTTCTTACTTTCTTCACCTCTTTTACCCAACCACCCAAGCAAGTCTCCCTCCCATCTGGCAACTGTCAAAATGTTCTCTGTATGTATGAGTTTGCTTCTTTTTGTTTTATTGTTTATTTTGTTCTTTAGATTCCATTTGTAAGCCAAATCACATTGCTTCTGTCTTTCTCTGTCTGACATATTTTACTCAGCACTATACCATCCAAGTCCATCCATGCCACCAGAGATGGCAAGATTCCATTCCCTTCCCTGGCCAAGCAATATTCCAATGTATATACTAGTATTTACCACCTTTTCTTCATCCATTCATTCATCAACAGACACTTAGGCTGCCTCCACATCTTGGCCATTGTAAACAATGCTGCAATGAATGTATAGACTCAGACACCCCATTAAAGTATCATTTTTAGATTATTCAGATAAATACCCCAAGTTGGATTTCTGGGTCATTCTTTGTCTCTTGGTATAGCCTGTTTTAAAGTCTATACTGTTTAATATAAGTATTGCTATCCAAAATTTAGGTTTTTTGTTACCATAGAATAAACTTTTTCCATCCCTTTACTTTCGGTCTAGGTGTGTCTTTTGATAGAAATGAGTCTCTTATAGGTAATATATGTAAGAGTTCTTTTTTTTTAACTATGCAGCCGCCTTATCTTTTGATTAGATCATTGAATTTATTTACATTTAATGTAATTGCTGGAGAGGGGAAAGGGTGGGGGGGAAGCAATTGCTGATAGATATGTAGTTATGGCCAATCCATTATTTACATTTTTTATTTTTTTGTTTGTTTGACCAAAGTTGTCCCTTTAAAATGTCTTATAATACTAGTTTGGTGGTGGTGAACACTTTCTGCTCTTTCTTGTCTGGGAAACTCTTTCTCTCCTTCAATTCTAAATGATAGTTTTGCTGAGTAGAGTAAACTTGGTTGTAAGTTCTTGTTTTTAATCACTTTAAATATTTCATGCCAACTGCTTCTGTCCTGCAAAATTTCTATTGATAAATCAGGTGATAGTCTCATGGGCACTCCCTTGTAGATAACTAATCGATTTTCTCTTGGTACTTTTAAGATTTTTTTCTTTGTCTTTAACCTTTGGCATTTTAATTATGATGTGTCTTGATGTGGGCCTCTTTGGATTCATCTTGTTAGGGAATCTTTACACTTCCCGAGATTGTATGTCTAATTTCTTTGCCAGGTTAAGAAAATTTTCCATCATTCTTTCTTCATATACGTTTTCAATTTCTTGCTTTCTCTCTTATTTTGGTACCTCAGTGATTAGGTTGACCAGACATACCATTTTAAACAGGACAGAAAACAATGGTATTGTCCTGTTTTAAATGGCATGTATAATAAGCCTAGTTACACTTTGAATTTAGCCCAGTGTACTATTTGAAATGAGACAGTACCATTGCTTTCTGTCCTGTTTAAAATGATACATCTGGGGGAAGCCGGGATGGCTCAGTGGGTTAAGCACTCACTTTGCAGTGCTGGGAACCGAGGATCGAATTCCGGCCCTGGCCCCGTGCGAACCCATATGCTGAACTGGGAGCTCTCCCAGTTCAGTTCTCTCTCTCTCTCTGTCAAAAACAATAAAAAAAACAACAACAAACTTTAAAATGGTACATCTGGTCAGCCTATCTATGACATGAATGCTTGTATCCTTAATGTTGACCCAGTGACCCCTTTGACAATCCTCTTTTTTTCTTCCTTTTTTCTGTTGTTTTTTTTCTGCTACTTTATCTTCTAAATTGGTGACTTGAGCCTTTGCTTCATCTAATATACTGTTGATTCCCCCTAAGGTATGCTTCATTTCAGTATTGTATTCTTTTATTTTATTTATGGCTGGCTCTTTTTTATATCTTCTATCTCCATTTTTAGTTGCCTATCTCTTTGTTAAAGTTCTTCTTGAGATCATTGAGCAACTCTATAACCAGTGCTTTGAAATCTGCATCTGGTAGGTTGTTTGTCTCCATGTTGTTTAGTACTTTTTCAAAAGCTTTGTTCTGTTCTTTTATTTGTAACATGTTGCTTATTCTCCCTATGTTGGCTTCCTCCTTGTGTTTGTTTCTATGTATTAGGTAGGTCTGCTATGCCTTATGGTCTTATTAGAGTGGCCAAATATAGTAGGTGTCCTGTGGGACCCAGCAATGTAATCTACCTGGTTACCTGAGCCAGGTGTTCTAGGTGTGTCTTTTTTGTGGGTTGTGTGTGCCCTCCTGTTGTAGTTGAGCCTTGATTGCTGTTTCCATGCTAATGGAAGAGATTGACCATTGGACTGATTGGTTGTCAGGACTGTTCATGACTACAGTGAAGGATCTGTGGTGCAGGGGCTGACTAATGAAGTGAGATTCACTTTAGTGAGATTCTGGTGCCTGCCCAGTCTGCCCTTTGGGTTTTTCCTCCTTGGAGGTAGCACAATGATGCCTTGGCTTGGTCCAAAACTGACCACCAGGTATACCAGCACCAGAGCCTTCTAGGTGTGGCTTTGCTTCAGGCCAAGTT
This sequence comes from Craseonycteris thonglongyai, assembly GCA_004027555.1. Classification (NCBI taxonomy): domain Eukaryota; kingdom Metazoa; phylum Chordata; class Mammalia; order Chiroptera; family Craseonycteridae; genus Craseonycteris; species Craseonycteris thonglongyai. The sequence goes on from PVKE010026531.1 coordinate 18,864, forward strand.
TATCCATAGCCTGTGCACTGCCAAAAGTTACATGCCATGAGCCACAAAGCAATCTGCTCATGGCTACCAGCATGTTGGGCTTGGAGGTTCTTTGAGAGGCCAAGCCATGAATCAAGGCCAGCTGCTGCTAGTGCCAATTGGAGTTGCTCAGTACCAGGTATGGGACATGCTGAATGCAGATGCTACTTGCTTGGGTTTTGGAAACTTTGAGATATTTTAGGGTAGTCCACAGCATAAACCAAGGTAAGTACTTTGTAGTAAAAGTCAGAGATGGAATAGATGTGGTGGAACGGATGCCAACTGTGTAGCAAAACCTCAGAGGCACGTCATTTCTGAAGAAATAGAAGTCATTGGAAATTAAGTCTAATACAACGAGACTGCAATAACTGGAAGGGATATGAAGACATTCAAGAATGTTGTGGTAGATAATAGCTCTGCAAAAATGTCCACCTAGAGAAAAAAAGATGGCGGCATGAGAGGAGAACACCGATAACTGCCTGGGAAGGGACTTGTAAACAGTGTGGAATCCAGGGGGGGAACCCTGAGAAGCAACCTCAACTAAGAGAACCACACAATGCAGAACAACGCCCAAAGGTTGGAGAAAAAAGGGGAGAGTGGGAGAGGGAAGGGGAAACAGCAGTTCAGGGACAGAGAGTCAGAGCGGGGCCCAGGGCTGGCAAAAACAAGGGGGGGGTTGGGGAACTATGGACAAAGTGGAGCTGAATTGAGGGTGGGCTGAAAGCTGAGACCTAGGGAGCGTGGAAGCCCCACAAGACTGTGGACAATATAACATCCAAACTCAAGGGATAGCATGCAATGCCCTAATCAGATCACGGAGCCTAAAATGGAATGGGGACTGTGGAGCAGGGCGGTTGCACTTCCCTATGGGTGGAGTGAGAGCAGAGATTCAGCCCACAACGGATCGACACCCCTGATTTACGAAGGACATTGACTGTGAGGAAGCGTCTTCTGAAGACAGGGTTCTTAGAGTGAGGGCTGGGGCTTGAATGGACATGGCTGCATTAGATATTCTTAGAGTGATTCCGGCGGTGTCAACAGAGCTGGGAGCATAGAGCGGCTGCCAGCCGAGCTACAGCCTGTGCACACAGCGCTTGCGAAGCCCCGCTCACCAGGCCACCTTGGTGCTGAAGCCAGCCCGTGCAATTGGGCTGCGGACCAGGACGCCGCGGTGCCCATGCCCATGCTCATGACTGCATGGCCAACCAGGCCTCTTCCAAGCCCCAGCTCATCCAAGCATTGCCCTGTGGGCGTGGCTTGAAGATACCATTGAAGGAGGGACAGCCAGGTGGAGGAGAGTAAGACCAGAGCTCCTGAGCCCCACCCGCATGAACCACCAGCCCCCCTGCTCAAAGAGGAATCTGCTATTGTGTCTCAGGCCCGCAATAGCTCCTACTCACATGCCCCCACCTTCGGCCACACCTTCACTACCCTGCTATCTAACAGCTAAGACAGCAACCTGAAGTGCCCCAGGACACAGAAGCTGTCTGCTTCCCCCAACCCTTTCCCAAAATCTCCTTCTCCCACAATTGAACCCAAAAGAAAAAATAAAGAGAAGCCCATCTGATAGGCAAACCCCCAGAGGGAAAACAGACTCATGCGTAAAGCAAAAAGAACCACATCAAACACAATGCACACCTCAGAATCCAAAGCTCCTCCAGAAGATCAGGGGCATTCTTTAGTAAAAGAGCTTGCACACTTGGAATCAAATCTCAGTAAAACAGAATTCAAGGCTGCAATACTCAAGACACTCAGAGAGCTCAGTCAATGCTGGCCAAGTACCCAGACACAGTTAAATCACCTCAACAAGAAATTTTATGAGCAAAATGAGTACTTTACCAATAAAATTGAGAAGCTAGAGCAGAACCAAAAGGAACTCCTTGAAATGAAAGGCATCATAGGGGAACTGAAAAAAGAACTGACCAGCATAAGAAACAGGGCTGACCAGCTAGAGGAAAGGATGAGTGAAATCGAAGATAGAAACATGGAAATGTCACAGAGGGAAGAAGAAAGGGAAAGGAGAATCAAGAGAAATGAAAGAGGCCTACAAGAACTCTCTGACTCCATCAGAAAAAAACAATATTAGAATAATAGGGGTACCAGAAGGAAGCGAGATGAAATCTTCTCAGAGTCTACTAAAACAAATAGTGGATGAAAATTTTCCTAACCTGTGGAAATAATTATAGCCCCAAATCCAAGAAGAAAGCAGAAGCCCTAACAACCTAGACCGGAGGTGGTGAACCTGTGGCATGCGTACCCAAAGTGGCACATGGAGCAATTATTTCAGCACGCAGAGCTGTGAATACCATTTAAAAAATTATTGTTTATGCTCTTATAGACATAAAAATAATCAATACCTCTATCTCACTCAATGGGTTGGCATGCGAATCGAGTGAGTATACTCTTATTTCATAAACTTTGGCACTCAATTGTCAAAAGGTTCACCACCCCTGACTTAGACCCTAGCAGATCTTCTCCAAGGTACATTGTTCTGAAGATGACAAAAACCAATGACAAAGAAAAAATCCTCAAGGCTGCCAGGGAAAAACAAAATACAACTTTCAAAGGAAAACCTATCAGGCTGTCACCAGACTTATCAGCAGAAACTCTGCAAGCCAGGAGAGAGTGGAGCCCAATCTTCAAAATATTAAAAGAGAGAAATTTCCAGTCAAGAATTAACTACCCAGCAAAATTAACCTTTAGATATGAAGGAGGAATTAAGGCCTTTTCAGCTATACAGAAGCTGAGGAAATTCTCCAGCCTAAAACTGGCACTCCAAGAAATACTGAAGGAGGCTATTCGACCTGAATCAAGAAATCAAAATAAATGGAGAAAAGTAGGGACAACAATAAAATAAAAAGGTAAGAATAAATGGATACAGGATATCCTCATATATCAATCATCACACTGAATGTAAATGGACTGAATTCACCAATAAAGAGGCACAGGGTAGCAGACTGGATTAAAAAACAAAACCCAACCATACGCTGCCTACAAGAGACACACCTCAGCCACAGAGACAAACATAGACTCGGGATAAAAAGATGGATAACAATACTCCAGGTAAATGGCAGTCAGAGAAAAGCTGGAGTGGCCATACTGATTTCTGATGAAAAAGACATCAGAATAAAAAAAATAATAAGACATAAAGATGGGCATTACATCTTGATAAAAGGGACAATACAACAAGAAAACATCACACTCATCAATATATATGCTCCGAATCAGGAAGCACCAAAATTTATAAAGCAACTACTAACAGATCTAAAAGGAGAATTTGACAAAAATACAATTATAGTAGGGGATCTAAACACCCCCCTGACAACATTGGACAGATCATCCAAGCAGAAACTAA
>PVKE010026532.1:0-22274 GCA_004027555.1 Craseonycteris thonglongyai
TTTGGAATTCTCTACTGTTCTATACCAGTCCCCACACGCTCAAGTTATTTCTATTTCCCCCAACCCTCTATTACAACATTATAGTACTTACCTTTTTACCTAATATTTTCATTAGTTATGTGTTTTATCAAAAGAATGTGAACTATAAAGCACTAATCAAAGGCAAGTGATTTTGATTATATTTATTGTACTTTCTCCCATGTACATTTTATATCTTTTAGATTGTGATCTTCTAAAGGCCAGAAATAAAGACTTGTCATTTATTTTATTATTTTATTTTATTTCTTTTTAAATAACACCCTGCACTCAGCAAATAATTCTGGACAAAAAACAAATGTTGCTTGTCTGACGGTTGACAGATATCTACAAGCCACAGCATGAGGAAGCTGACACACTAGCAAGGAACAAGGAATACACACACTCCACACCAGGAGCTAGGTTTTGAAACACTTGTTAGTATTATACATATACAGCTATATTTCCTGATTATACGAGGGCTGTATCCAGCCATGTAATATGAAAAATGAAGGCATTTGTGGCTGGATTTTTTCCAGAAAGCCCTCATATATTTTTCATACACATAGCTCAAATAAGAATTAAGCAATTAAGTACATAAACAAATAATTCCCAGAAGAGGATATATAATACAATTGGCAAATAAAATAGGCAAAGATGTGCTATTTCACTTAATAAGAGAAATGCAAATTGAACCAAATGAGATATCGCCACTTGCCTACCACACTGGCAAAAGCAACAGTAGGAATGTAAATTTTAAAGGGCACTTTACAATACTGATCAAAAATGTTACAACACATATCCCTTGACTAAATAATCCCACTTCTTAGAATCTTCTCTTCATAATTACCTTTTTCATATTGTCAGGAGATTGGTTAAACCAATGTTCACAAGTGCCATAAATTTATATTAGTAGAAAAAAGAGATAACCTAAATATCTGTCAAAAGTGAGATGTTTAAACAAACTATGTCCACAGTCTGATACTATGTAGCCATCACAAAGAATGAAGCATATCTATGTGTATAAATGTAAAAAATGATCTCTAGATATTGTCCACTTTAATAAAAGTAATTGCAAAGCAGTAAATGTATATAATTCAGTTTTGTCGGGAAAACAAGACTATCTTCTATGTTTCTATGTTCATAAAAATACACATACAAATTTCTACATTAATGTATATACAAAACCGAAAACAAACATACCAATAAATACAAGGCGTGGAAAGAAAAACATCCCACTATTTAGTGTGGTTATCCTTGGGGAGGTAGAACAGGAAGGACTTTCACTTGTATATACTTCTGTGTACTGTTTAAATTTTCTTTCAACATTAATACTTCTGAAATAAAAATGAACTCAAAAAAAGTCGTGGCCTTAAAGCAGTTATAAAATATTTAAATATTCTATTATAGGAAACAGCGATCATACTTTAGGAACTGCACGCATGAATAATCTCTTTATTTTAAATACTCTTTAGAACTCTGTGCCCACAAAACCAGTCACGCTTATTTGTGTGGGCTACAGAAACCTGAAACCCTCTGTGGTAGCATTGAATAGTCACTTCCATGTTATAAATAAGGTAAGAAAAGAACTGAAAGAAGAAAACAACTTCTTTAACATTTTTCTTTAAAGAAATTGACAATCCAGGCATACGGCTCTCAGAAACAATTCACCTGGTCATTGATTTATGCCTGGAGCCACAAATTCAAATGACACTAGACAGGCAAGTAACTGAAGTTAATGAGGTCAGCTGAGAATAAGACAGTAAGGACCACGGATTTGAAGAACACATACTGCCTGAAGGGAGAGCAGCTATTTCATAGCTCCAGGCAGACGAAGAGGATCAGACTGGGGTTACCAGATGTTACAATATTTCAAGAGATCAGAATTTCTCATAGCACTTCCCCAGGTTTTACATTTTAGCAACTAACATTTTAAGATCTTAAACGATGTTGGTAAACACCGCAAAAGCTGAACAAAACACTTCTCCCGGAGGTATTTGACCTGCAGCCTCCCATTCACCATGTCGGGTTTTACTGTCTTCACAGAGATGGCAGACTTAATCCTAAAGTCCTTCGGGACTCAGATGAGCTTCTTCCATGAGCCCTTTGGCCATGGTATAATATAGGACATCAGAGTTCAAAGTTACTTTTTAAATATCACATTAAAATCTCTTCCTTTATTGTAGTAAAATATATATAACATGAAATTTGCCATTTTAACTGATTTTATGTGTGCACTTCAGCAGCATTACATTTATAATGTGCAAGTATCACCTACCTAGTTTCAACATTTTCTCATCACTCCAAACAATAATTCTGTACCCATTCAACAAGAACCACTACCCACTCTGCCGGTCCCTTGTAACCTCCAATCTATTTTCTCTTTATGCATTTGCCTATTCTAGGTACCTCAGATAAATGAAATCAAACAAGATTTGTCCTTCTGTGTCGGGCTTATTTTACTTAGCGTAATGTTCTCAAGGTTCATCCATGTCATAGCCTGTAACAGAACTTCATTCCTGGTTATGGCTGAATGTTGTGATTTATAATAGAAAATACATTTTTGGTTTCCATCCCTGTTTCTTGCAAAAGAGCTTCTAAAACCCTTGGCATTTCCTGGGTGGTAAAGGAAATAAAGGTGTCTTTTGTTATGTTAATGAAGAGACTTTTAGAAAGCCCTTGGGTCGCCTCAGGATGATGCTGGTTGCCAGGGGAACCAACCCTGTGAGGTGGGGGGGGGGGGTTGGCTATTTCAGTCCCCTCCCCCAACCCACAAAGAGGGCAGAAAGACCAATGGCTGATGGTTTAATCAATCATGCCTATATGTAATGAGGCCTCCATTAGAACCTAAAAGGCCAGACTTAGAGAGCTTCCAAGTTGTTGAACAAGTTTTAGGAGAGAGAGGTGAGCCTAGAGAGGGCATGAAAACCCAGTGTCTTGTCCCCTTATTTTGCCCTGAGCATCTATCTCTTCCATCTGGCTATTTTTGAATTATATCCTTTTCTAATAAACCAGTAAACTAGTGAAGAAATCGGTTTCGTGGGTTCTATGAGCCACTCTAGCAAATTAATCAAACCCAGGGGGTCATGGGAACCTCCGATTTATAGCTAGTGGGTCAGGAGCACTGTAACAACCAGACCCAACCTCTCAATTGGCTGGAATCTAGGCAACGTCTCCGACCTGGGAGGCCCAGAGAAGGGGCATCGTCCCATGCATTCTCAGTAGCACATGGGAAAAAATTCAAGCACTAGCCGAAATAAGAGCAAGGACCAGTTTATTCAAGCAGAAGGAAGACGCAGGCTACTCCATAGATAGCAGCCCTGCTCCTGACCAGGGGTTTAAGCCTGTTTTTTGTTGTTCCTTCAACTAGAGGCTGTACATTCAAATTTGTAGGAGGATTATTCAAGTTTTCTGGGGATAAAAATGGAAATTTGTTAGAAGGGCTCTGTTGGCCATTTTGTGTCCTTTTATGGTCATTCTGTTTCCTATAATGGTGTGGGTGAGGGGTATCTTTTAGCATGCTAATGAATTGTAAAGAGTACATAATGTCCTAGCATCATTGCCAGGTGAAATATGTCACCATGTTGATTATTTCTTAAAGATTTATTTTATTATTTTGACAGAAAGACAGAGACAGAGAGGTAGAGAGAAGGGGGAGGGCCCAGAGCAGTCTCCATAGTTGTCCCTTATCAGTTTTTGACATGGTTTTGTTCCACACAGGTGGGTGGGGGCCGTGCAAGGCGGGAACTGGGCCAGGGGCCTTCCCGCATGGGAGGCATGACCCCACGAGCTGCAGGCCGAAATAGGGGTCTCCCACAGGGGAAGCCTACCCTGGCGAGAACCGGACTGGGATTTGATTCTAAGACCTTGGGGCTGCAAAGCAAGTACTTAACTGCTGAGCCATCCCAGCTTCCTCACCATGTTGATTTTAGCTTGTTGAAGCCAGCTTTAGCCACCTCCCAAACCATCAGCAGGCCCTCCCGCTTTGGGATCTAGCCTTGGGGTCCGGTGATAAGTTTTAGAAGGGCAGAAATTTCTTGTCCTTTCCAGCCCTGCCTCACAGCTAGCCTTTCATCTACCTTAGCTGATTATGAAACAGCCGCTCCTTCAGGCACTCTCCACTCTCCAAATGGTCTCTTATTGTCTTATTCCCAGCTGACCTCATGAACCTCTGTGACTTGCCCATCCTGTGGCATTTGAATTTGTGACCCCTGGCACAAATCATGATCAGGTAAATTGTTTCTGAGAATCCTAAACCTGGATTGTCAATGTCTTTAAAAAAAAACGTTTGAGAAATTTCTTTTTCCTGTAGTTCCTTTCTTACCTCATTTACAACATGGAAATGGCAGTTCGATGCGACCACATAGGCTTTCAGGTTTCTGTAGCCCACACAAATAACTGGGAATCATTTTGTGAGCATAAAGTTCTAAAGAATACTTAAAATAAACATCTTAGAACTGGCATAGAAAGGGTGCAGCAGGAGACTGTCTTGTAGGACTGAACCTTTAACCTATAGACTCTGATGTTCCAGGTAGAGTGTCAGTAATGAATTTAGTAATAGGACACCCTGCTGGTGGCAGAGCATTGCTTGTTGGTGTGGGGAACCCCTGTCCTGTAGCAGAAATGGGTGCAGAATGTTTTATATGTGTGTATCACATTTTGTTCATACATTCCCCTGTTGATGGACATTTGTGTTGTTTCCACCTGTTGGCTATTATAAATAATGCTGCTATGAACATCAGTGTAAAAATGTCTGTGTGAGTCTTTTTTTCTTTTTTAATTCTTTTGGATATATACCTAGGAGTAGAATTGCTGGGTAATACGCTAATTCTATATTTCATGTTTTGAGGAATTGCTAACCTTTTTTTCTATAGCATTTAATACATTCCCACCAGCAATGCATGTCATGTTTAAGATGAAGTACAACAGCCTTGCCCTTGCTGGGGACTAAGTCTATATTTTACAACTGATGTGGGGAGACAGGGGAGAGAAAAGCTTAAAAAACTAGAATAAGGAAAAATATATATTAAGTTCTAGGAAGTCGCCCAACATACAGTTAGCGTTCCTACCAACTCCCAGCCAGCATAGTTTTATGACATCCTTTTTGGTGGCACGTTACTACTTACTTATCGTATGGAAACATTTTATTTACAGAAGAGCTTCAGTGGCTTGGCCATATGTTCAGCTATTTTGCTTCTCCCTCAACACCTCATAAAGTGCTACGGTAGGCACCTAGTAAAGAGCTTTTGGATGATTTTTACTGATTTCATGGTATCTTCAAGGTTACCACTCCTCACTGTCTCCACAAGGGGTAACCCCACCCAGGTCCAGCAGAGTTGTCTTGGCAGGGCTTCTGTTCTAAGAATTTGGTTCAGTAATCAAAGGTGACTTAAAAGTCATTTGAGTTTTTATTTACATTGCTGACAGAATAAGGGAATTCAGATTGTAACCTATAGTAAAAGCACTTCTTAAAACCTCCTTGACCCTAGTCCTCTCATGTCAATGTCTCAAATCCACAGCTGACTCAAAGCCCGTCTCAAAATCCTCACCAAAAATTCTACCCAACCTTTGTTTTTTATTTGATTTTATTTTTTTATGGTTCTTGGTTTTGCTCTCCCTTCCCTTTCGTTTGACTTCTGTTCTTTCTTCCTTCCAGACAATAAATTATAGCCCTTTGCATCATCTTGGCATTTATTCTTATTTCTTCAGCTTGACCCACCTGTCCTTAATTTCTGATTCTGCATCATTTTCATTGATGGATGATGAATGATGGAGTTGGCGCACGCAGCCCCTCTCTTGGAAGGACTCAACAGCAGTTAGGACTGCCCAGGAAAAGAGATCAGAAAGCATCTTGGGCAAAGGGAAGAGCAGGAGCAAAGACACATGGGGTGTGGAAGGTCCTGGCATGTTTGTACAACTTTGAGTAGCCTTGTGAGGTTACAGAGAAGGATCCAGAAGGAAAAGTAGGGAGAGCTAGACTGCGAAGGGCTTCCACAATGTCCGTTAAACCTTTCATGTCACCAAAGTAAAATGTGGGTGCAGTGATAGGGACAGAGCCTGAGACAAAACTGGGGTTAGATCTTCCCCAGGGAGTCCAGGCCTTTCCTAAGAGTTCCTAAAAGGGTAGAAAGGACACAGTTCTTTGCCCTTTTCCCCTCTCCTTAGACTAAAGAAAAAAAAAAAAGGCCAACCCACAGTTCTGTGCTATTATTAGCAAAGCAAAGCTGGGCACACCCACTCACATCTGAGGTAGGGAAACCACATAGCAGAGGCGCTCTGAGTGCGTCTGCATCAGGGTCAGCCCCAGGAGAAGTTGTCAAGTAGATGTCACATCACTTCTGGAGTCATCTCATAGTCCATCCCAGATTTCCGGGTACATGTACACTGAGCCTTAAGAAAGCGTTAGATGTGGGTTGGTGAAGAGAATGGAAGAGGGGGAGGGCACTTCAGAAAGAGAGAACAGTGTATGCAAATATCAGGAACCAGAAAAGCACTGTTGTCTGTGGGCAACCAAACCAAGGCTGGAAAGACCAGCTGGGCCTGGATTGTGAAATGCTTGAATGGTGGGGTAAGCAACCACCAGAAAAATTTATTTCTAAACCAAATTCCCTAATTAAATATAGTAAGTAACCCAAAGCTCAATGTGCAGTGCTTGCTTTTTGCTCATGGTGGATGTCAAGGAGTATTTACATATTTGGTTGAAATCAACAGATGGAAGTCTATGTGTTTAGGACAGAACGCCCAAGTTAATCATCTCCACGTTGATTGACTTATCTGAGATCAGTAAACTATTTTTGGGACTTTAACTGCGGTATGGCCTTTATGTCATAAAATATGGATCAGATGCCAAAGACATTTAACGTTTCGTTTTACAGGTGGGGGATTCACTGTGATTTTAAATGCCCTGGATCCTTCTGTCTTCAGCCTCACTCACACCAGGACTGTATCTTTGTCATCAGCCACAGGTTCCTACAGGTCACTTCAGAGTTCTTTAGCAGAAACAAGACAGTCTTTACAACAGTAATGTCCAATCTTTTGGCTCCCTTGGGCCACATTGTAAGAATTGTCTTGAGCCACACATAAAACACACTAACACTAAATATAGCTGATGAGCTTAAAAAAAAAAAAAGTGGTTTGAAAAAAATTCTCATAATGTTTTAAGAATTCGTGTTGGGCCTCATTCAAAGCCATCCTGGGCCGCAGGTTGGACATGCCTGCTTGAGAAGCATTGCAAGTCAAGACAGCTGAGTAGAATTGGCTCCAGGGGATTAAGAGGGACTTAGCCAAAAACTATTATTCAAAACAGGTTATTCCATCCGAACTGGGACAGCAGACACCAAGGAGCGAAGGAACTAGGTTAGATTTGTGCAAACTGAGCCTAGGTGGCTGTTCTTGCTCAGGTAACGCTACCAGCTCTTCCCGTTCCTCTCGATCTTTCTGCACAGAATGTAACTTTACGCAGGGATACAAGGAACCTATGGAAGAGAATGAGGTGCAATTTGGGTACAGAGCTCATGGATGTTTTATGGATGAACTTAAGCAATAAATCTGTCGTATTCCCCTTCCCGCCCAAGGCCCCCTCACCCCGACACCCAATTTAGGCTGAGTCACTAGAAAGGAAAGCGCTGACCACGCAGACCCCTTGGAAGGCATCCCACCCAGTTTTCCCTCCTGCACCTCCTTGTTTTGCTGCCTTCCCCAGTAACTTTCCCCTCTCAGAACTGCACGCACCCCTAGCCCCACCCTCCAGCCACTCTTCAAAGACATCCTTCCGGGCCCGGAAAAGTCCGGCGTGCTCAGGATCCGGAGACGCAGTGGTGCCTGCTCTTATCCGAGGGGAAAAAAACAAACAACAAGCCTGCCATTTCCGAAAAGAAAGGAAACCGCTCCAGCCCCAGAGGGGAGGCGGGGAGAACCGCAAGCCCCGCCCCCGCGGGCCGGCCCCGCCCCGTCCCGAGGACGCAGCTGGGTGCGCGACGCCCGCGCCCGCCGGACCCCGCACCCTATTTGGTCACCGGGGCAGGTGGCGGTGGGGGCGGCGTGCGAGACGGAGGAGGCTCGCCGCGGGCTCGGCTGCGCAGCAGGGCCGCTCTCGCTGGCGCCACCGCCACCTTGGCTTGGAGACCCACGAGGCCGCCGCGTCCTGCACTCGAAACAATGGGACTCGGCGTGCGAGGTGGCCTGTCCTTCTTCATCGTAGGGGCGCTGCTGGTGCTGGCGCTGCTGAAGGCCGCCGTGGACAGCGAAGAGGCGGCCGGTAAGTGGCTGCGGGGGGCGCCGGCCGGTGTCCCGGGAGGAAGCGCGCTGCCCCGCCGGAGTTCCCAAGTTGGGAGGAAAGTTCTGCGGGTCTTAGGCCGGACGCACGGGGCCATCCTGGAGGAGGGGACCGGGTGGGGCGAGGGGACGCTGAGGCTCTGGCTGGTCTCCCACCTGCCCGCGAAATGGCCTGGCCCTGCCCTGGGCGCTTTCTGCACGCGGCGGCCGCAGGCCCGGAGGGCGCGTGTAACCTGTGGAGTTCCCGAAGGAGGGCGCCTTGCGCGGAGCTGTGCCAGTTTCCCCTGAAGTGAATGTTTTCCAGGAGGTTGCAGTTTACCTTCAGGCTTCCTTTGGTAGGCGGGATCGTTGGGTGAGTTGGAAAAGAGGTCTGCGGGTTCTCTGCGGACACGTGGCTGCCAGTGCGTTGGGGAAACCTTGCAGGCGGTCTCCTCGGCGTTTTGTCGCCTAATGGTGTGGAATCGAGCAAGTGATTTATGCTGTTAAGGCCCCCCCGACGTCTCACGTTAAGACCTCGAGGCTCACGGAGGTGACCGGGAGCCTGAGGGACGCGCCCTGCCCTTGCGCGCAGCGAGGCTTCTGCGGGATGGAAGGGCGCCTCGTGTGCGGGAAGCCCGCGGAGGCGCGCACCCGCTGGGCGGCGGGAAGATCGCGGGGACGGTCGTCAGGAGGCCATGACGTCGTTCATAAGGTCAACAGAAAGATTTTGACATTTCTTGGAGGGAGGATGTTACCTGTTAGGCCCTTAGCCCTTTGGAGACTTAAAAAGCGTCCTTTTGGGATGAGGCCAGGAAGCTGGGACTTGCTGTGTAAATTCCGTTTTCTCTTTGTGAACTATAAACAGAAAGTCAGGTCACTGAGTATGGTCAGTAAACTAGGATAACATGCTTTAAGTGAATCAAATGTTTCATGGATTTACATTCTATCCAGTTGCCTTACAGTAGTTTTATCCAGCAACTGATAAAGAGGGCAGTTTGCAAAACCAGATGTGTCAGGCACAGCACCTGCTTTTGTGAGAATAATCTGGTTGGGACAATAACAGTTTTTGTTTGCATTGATAAATTGTGCACGTGACAAACTGCTGTTGCAGATCTAATTGTGCGATCATTTAAGAAAAGGATCAGTAAATCATGTCCATCGTATTTTCAATATTAGATGTTTTATTGCAAAGGTGAGCAATCTGAAATGGAACAGTGTTATCTTGGTGCTAATTTTAGACCAATATTTCTGAAGAGAGGTCTCCATTTCTTTTTATTTGTTACTTTGTGATAGTAAACATTTTTTTGTTTATTTCTAATGAATTACTGATTAGAGAAACTGAGTGTGTCCTTGCTTTTCTTTCTTTTGCCCTCGTAGCAGATTGGTTTTTTAACTTATTTTAATTCTTACTGTTTGACTGTTCTCTTTATTATTTAATGTCTCCCTGGAGGTTAGTGCTGTTTGAAAAACTTCGAATGAATGCTCTACTATACAAAAGCCTGCATTCATTTCATGAACTAATATAACCAACATAAGCTGGAATCCATTTCTACAGACTATAATGTCACCTTGAAAACTAGAGTAAAAGAAGGTTCTGTAGAGGATCCCTCAAAAAAGCAAGTAAATGTTGTCCTAGTCTTCAGATACACTGTGCAGTCTGTATGAAGTGTCATTATGAAGTACAGTGATTTTTTAACAATCATACTAGAATTTATATAGCTAATTTTTACCAGCAACTTTTCCTGTGTACCTCACACTATGCTAATTGAGGTCCACACCACATCGTATAGGATCCTCACAGTGTCATCCCCAATTAATGAGGAAACTGAGGCTTGGAAGTTACATAACTTATTCAAAGTAAAACAGCTAATACATGTTTGATTGCAGAGACCAGAGTCCAAACTCTTAATTTACCATTTTGCCACTAACCCACATTAGATGATATTGGCTTTTCAAGTAGATAATGCTAAGTCCACAGTACTATCGTTGCCAGGATATTGTAGGAGAAGATAAAAAAAAAAACATTATTGAAATTTGTTAAAAATATCCTTCACGGTCAGTTGCATAGCTTCAAAAATGTCCTCAGTTGGAAGAAGAGACCAAACAAGTCAGCAGACCAGCAAAGGATAAGAATGTAGTAGTGCAAAAGGAGGCATAGGGAGGGGGTGGGGGAAGCTATTGCTTAGGACTCTTGGTGGCAAGTGACAGAAACCCACCTTGAACAACCTTAGGGGAAAGAAGAACTTTATTGACTCTTTAAGGAAAAGGTCCAGGGATTTTAAGATGGCTTCAGAGATGCTGTATTCAAGAGTTCATGTATGTAGGTTAACAGGAGATGGCTACTTCTGGCTCTTTTGATTACATCTCTGAAATCTCAGGCAAGCCATAGCTAAACTATTCTCAGATTAGTTGGGGGTGGGGGTGGGGGTGGTTGATTTTCCACGCAATAGGGACTTTCCAAAGTGAGTCCCAGGCTTTAGAGGTTACTGTAATGGGTACCCAATCAGGAAATGAAATTAATCCTCTATGAATCTATGCCACTTTATGAATTTAACTTTTTTTCCCCCCAATTCAGTACATGATACAATTGAATACTTGGTCTTTTCTGTGAAGTAAAGCATCAACCTCCTTGTACTTAGGGTTGTCCATAGCATTCTTTGTCTCTTAGGCTACAAAAATAGTACCTGCCTATAGCAGGTGCTTCATAAGTATTGAAAAAAGAAGAAAAGTTAGTAAAGCTAGAAAGATTCCATCTTCTTTCTCAAGCATCATCATCAGGTGCTTCATAAGTATTGAAAAAAGAAGAAAAGTTAGTAAAGCTAGAAAGATTCCATCTTCTTTCTCAAGCATCATCATCATCATCATAATAATAATAATAATAAATAGGTTGTTAGGAAATCATCCCTCATAAGAGTGACAACAGCCAGGAGATAAAAACAGGAGATGCTTGCAGTAGTCCAGGCAGAAGATGCTCGTGCCTGGTTGTGGAGATAAGTGGATGGATTCTAGATCTCTGTGGAGGTTAGAATCGAAATCATCTGTGAATGGACTGGATAGTGGAGTGAAGAAGAGGGAGGAGTCACAGGATGACCTCTTGGTTTGGGGGTTGAACAACTGGTGACACAACAGCTGGGAAAACTAGGGGAGGAGCAGGTGTATAGTCGAAAATCAGCAGTTCCGTTTTGGCACTCACATGTACAAGCTTTGGAATCAAACAGCCTGGTCCAAATGCAGACTCTGCCGCTCCCTAGCTGGGTGGCCTTCTCTGGGAGCTCTGTGCCTGTCACGGCAAAACAGTGTTCCTGTGTCAGAACTGCTGGGAGGGTTAGGTGAGCTGGTGCAACTTACATGCTGTCCAGGAGGCAGGCACATACTGAGCGCTTCATAATATTGGCGTTTATTTAATACCTACTGCTAAATAGCAGTCTTACTGATCTTGATCTTTTTCAAGTTTTATCTTCATACTGGGACCTTTTGTAATAAATGGATAATAGTTCCATCAAGAGCAAGAAAGTTGGGGAAGCCAGGATGGCTCAGTGGGTTAAGCGCTCACTTTGCAGCCCCGGGGACCGATGATCAAATCCCGGTCCCGGCCTGTGCGGACCCATATTCTGAACTGGGGAGTGCCCCCAGCTCAGTTCTCACCAGGGCGAGACCCTGGCCCAGTTCCTGCCCTGTGCAGCCCCGCCCACCTGTGGAATGAAACTATGTGGAAAAGCCAATGATGTGCAACTATGGAGACTGTTCTGGGCCCTCCCCCTTCTCTCTGTCTCTGACTCTGTATCTCTCTAAAAACCCAATAAATAAATCTTAAAAAAAAAAAAAAAAGAGCAAGACAGTTATACATGCAGTAAAGATAGATCCTTCAGAGTTGTTACTGCTTACTTTTGTACTCTGAGGTGTGTGTGTGTGCGTGCATTCCTGCGTGTGTGTATGTTGTTTGTTTTTTGTTGGTGAGAGGACTATCTTTGAATACATTTGCTCTCTCCCCATGTGGTATATATATATTTAATCTTCATTATATAAGGCCCAAGGTGAATGAACCAACTGAAAAATTGCTTAACTGAGACATAGAATTCTTGTAATCCAAGCTTGACCACCCTGCATTTCAGGATGGTTTTGAATGCAGCCCAACACAAATTTGTGAACTTTCTTAAAACGTTATAAGGTTTTTGGTTTTTTTGCAACCTTTTTTTTTATATTCATTAACTATCATTAGTGTGAGTATATTTTATGTGTGGCCCAAGACAATTCTTCCATTGTGGCCCAGGGAAACCAAAAGGTTGGACATCCCTGATCTAAACCTTTTCCAAATCTTAAGGTACTAATTAAAATTAATAGTTATACTGAGGCAGCTTGCAATTAAAAGTGAATTCATCTTCTCTTCATTGTGTGAAGTTAGGGGTGTTGGGGGTGCAAGACCCAGGGGCACCCATAAATAGAAAGGAGCTCTCCCATGATGGTCCACTCTACCTAGAAGAAGCAAGGTTGTATAATAGTAGCAGAAATCAGTTTCTTTCTCATCTACTACTGTGTCCTCATGAGGGTGAATGAACTTTGGCAAAGCTATTTTATACAGTAGATTGTCGCTTAACTGATACCCATGGGGCTTGGTAGATTCCAGATAAGTATAAGTAGGCTCTCCATTAACCAGCAAAAAAACATTTTGCCGATTGCTTGAGATTTTGCTGGTTGCTTGAGTTCTGGTTAATGAAGAGTCTACTGTAATTAGATTGGTACATAGTAAGTACTATGTAAGTCTTTGTTACATAAGCTATTTGTTTTCTGTCCTGAAAAATTCAATAATACATTGCCAGGTTTACTGACAATTTCAAGTCATGTTTCATAGCAACAGTGGCAAAAGTAGAACTTCCTGTGGAATAATCCACCCTCCCCCACAATATATTGCCAGAGCTCTTAGTTAAATATTAAATGTCCTTCATCACAGGATATTTCTTTATTTTTATAGGCTCTTCAAGAGAAAATCCTTCCACATTTCCTGAAAGCCCCACTACTAAGCCAACAGGTAAGTTTAAAAAGATGGAAGAAAATGGATTTTCATCTGTCTGAGATACATACAGAAATATCAGCCAGGAAAGTACATGAAAGCTGGTTCACTGACCTGTTTCAACCATCAGTTATTCATTCATGGATCCCTAAAGCTCAAGGATACCCCAAGGGCTGCCCGTAGTAGGCATCAATCAATGATGGTTCACTGGATGAATAGTCTTTTCTCAATCTAGCAAAGATATAAGTTCTAAAGCTGAAAGCATATTAGAATTTCATACTGAGTTTTGAAGCACATTTTTGGGAGTAATGGTCTTGCGCTCTGCCCATAACTATGAAATATGAATGCATAAATCTGCTGGTCTTTCTGGTGAGACAAGTGACTATTAGCTGGTCCGCCATGCCACCTTATTGCCTTGGTAGACTCTAAGTAGGCCCTGCTTACATTTCAGTCATCACGCAGACTTCAGCCCCCACCAACTAGCTTCCCTTTTGAAATAATTGGTGAGACATTTTCCCTGTGCTTTTAGTTTGGAACAAATAGATTTCTTTCTTGTATTCTGAGTTCAGTAGCATGGAAAGATCTCGGAGCCAGGTTGAGGTCATAAATATCAGCATTAAACCAGTAGGGCATGTTTTCTTGTAAGCAATCTTTAGGTTATATTCTTACTATCCTTATTCTTCAGAGTTGACTGAGGTAGAAACTAGAAAAAGGTACACAGATTCTATCACTGGACCCATTTTCTCTCCTTTTATTCAACTAATAATGATTGATTGCCTCTAATATGATGACATGTTATAAGTGCTAAGAGTACAAATGGACCAAGTCCTGGCATTTTGGAATTTGAGGAGATTGGGGGGTGGGGGAGGGCATTTGTTTTGTTTTCACAGTGGAAAAAATACATAATGTTAACATTTGTGATGTTAACCATTTTTAAGTGTACAGTTCAGTGGCATTAAGTACATTCACATGGTTGTACAGCTTTGGAGTTTTTATTCTCACAAGTTCCCAGTGCTCCATGTCATTCATAGTCTTAGTTTACCTCTGTTAGTTCATATTTATAGTTTACCTCTGTTTATTTGGCACCAATTCCAAAAGGAAAAGAACATATTTTCTTTGGCAAACTCCTATATGATGTGTTCCAGGAATGAATTGTTGGACAAAGTGGAGGGTACTTATAAATCAGATGCTTATCACTTTTATAGTACCACATTGGAGTCAAGAAATTTTTTTTTTTCTATTTTGGTTTCTTTAGTCTCCATCTAAGTTCCTTGAGTGACTTCTGTGATTTATCCATCCTAGCACTTAACACTATGCCTGATACATAGTAGATATGCACACATGTTGGTTGAACTGAATTGTGAAACCAAATACGTGTTTTGTAATTGCTGACTTAATCTTATCAAAGAACCACTGTATACATTTTTTCAGATGTGACTGGTCCATGCTCCAGTATTATCCATTATTATAGCTGTGGGTTTTTTTTGGTTTTTGTTTCTTTCATGCTTATAAGGTAAGAAAGATACTTGAGATCAAAGAAATAGGAATTAAGGTTACTTTCCAGTTGTATCACTGAATTACGTGTAAAGGTTCTTTTATTTTTCAAATGCTCTAATTTGAACACAGCCATACTTTTGACATTCTTTTCTAAAGGGACTTATTAATGTTTTCAGATTATAGAAAATAATTTCCCCCAGTTTATATTTTTAGAGTCTGTGGATGGATGAATTTATTCTTTATGGTGCAAGGAAGACAAATGCCCAGATGATTTTTAGAATGGGTTTACGCAGTGATACAAGGGAATGTGACATGGTTCAGAATGGACAGCAGTCTCATCAATAACCAGAACAGCTTACTGTCATTCAGGATACAGTCCTCGACTTGTTTGTTTAGCATTGATGCTTCCCCAAACAGGAATCTGAGGGGTTCAGGGTGCTACCCTCTAGTTTGAAGCTTCTTTCTTGGGCATGATTTGTCCCAAGCCAGTTTCCTAACAGTTGATCTCCCTTGATACACCATCTATACAAGAATTCCTTCAGCTTGGTAATCTACCCTGGGTCTAATCACTTGAGCTACTCTAGTAGGGTTGGTTTTCTCCATAGGTGTGGCCGGACCATAGCAAATTTGAGCAGATGAACATGGGTTGGGCTTAGATTTCTGCAGAAGAGGGCAGTGGGAATTTGGGAACAGCTTACTCAGATAATTCTGTATTCTAGTTTTTATTCCCAATGGAAACACTAAGCGTTTCATTGAAGTAGAAAGACTATCAGGTCCATAATTCCATATTACCTTATTCTACTTACCTTGGGTAAAATGTTTCATGTATGAAAGGAACATTAGATGGAAACTTCTTGGTAGGTTGTCAGCTACCACTATAAAACAGGAACCACTTGACATGGTAGGTTGCTTTATATGCAAATGGTGATAGACACATAGAGAGATGGGCAGGCTTATAGATACTGATATTTGTTTTTAACTAGAGACTTGATGTAGGAAAGAATTCAATGATGCTAAAGAACTTGTTTATACTTAAAGAACTACCTAACTCTTCAAAGAACTACCTAACTCTTCAAAGACTATATTGTGTTCAGCTCATCCTTTTGAGATGGCATTTGAAAATCACTGGTAATTTTTAACATCAGATGATGCCTCAATGAATGTCGAGTAGAAAAATCATGCACTACTATGTTCACTGATTCAGTGAACAGCGGTTTGTCTTGACAGCCCACTCTACTGTCGCTGTCTTAGGCACAAGCATCTAGTGGTCAGTGAGAGGCATAGGTCTGTGCTGTCATGAAGTTTATATCCAGGTGGGGAGATAACAGACTCTAAGGAGAGAACTAAAGAAGAGGTTGGGATTGTGGTTTTAAAACAAACAGGATTAAAACTACATGTATATAAACAGTGGTAGAGAAAGACTAGAGAAGGGCTGCTTCCGATTGGATGCTCAGGGAGGACCTCGTGGAGGTGGGGTCATCTGAGCTGAACCTTGACTGACAGGGAGGAGGAGCCAGCCCTACAGATTCGGGAGGGAAGAGCTTCCAGGCAGAGGCATAACTGACGCAGGTGCCCTGAAGTTGAAGGAGGCCTCTTGTGTCTGAGGTCGGAGCACATGCAGGTCGCTGAGGCCGGCATGCAATGATGGGTCTGTACGTCACTTACGTTATTACATATAGACAATTAGGAAACAAATACAGTATTTAAGATTTATTTTGAGACATCAAAAAAAACATAATAAAGCAGGTTGCAAGAGGAGGCTGGGAATTGATTCCGGCAGCTTCGTTAACCACACTGTGCACCTGCGTAGTCTCTTCACCCCCGAGGCAGCAGGTGTAATAATAAAATGGAGCTGTCTGGTGTTTTGTACCCTGAAGTGTGCCTCTCTCCTGCAGTCGTAATTAGGAGCCCAACAAAATGCTCCCCATTCAGACCAAGAACTGCTGCTGCACGTTATTATGGCATGAACTATACAACGAGAACATTTCACATTTTAAATCACTTTGAAGGGTGAGAGGTATGGAGCTGAGTGACCAGCCTGTTGTGTGATTACTGGGAAATCTCAGGAAATCGTGAATGTGGGCTTGGGTTTGTGGAGGTGGGGGGAGAGGTGGTCGTGGTAAATGGAGTAGAGGGGAGATAAACAGTGGGGGAAGTACATGAACTGAGAAAACGTGCCAAAGTCCCAGAAACCAAGAAATACAAAATCAGCAGCAGATAATAAGAGAAAAATAGACATTTGAAGCTTTTTTTTTTTTTTAATATATTTTTTCAGTGATGGAAAGAAAGCTGACTGGGTGATAAACATATAATGTAAATATAGACTATAGAATTATACATCTGGAACCTATATAATTTTTACTAACCAATGTCACCCTAATTAATTTAACAATAAAAAAATACATTTTCTTTTCAAATGCAAACAAAAGATGGTATAGAAATAAAACAGCACATAACCCTTCCCTTCCCCCCCCCCCAAAAAAAAAGAAAAAGAAAATGTAGGCCTAGGGAAGAAGAGCCAGCTACCTGACTGTTTAGTTATCTTTCAGGAAAGCCTGTGAAGGGTCCAGCACACATTGGGCGCATAGTAGGTCCTTGTTGAATCTGAATTCTAGTCTGAATAGGAGACTGCACTCAATTGGGATTGAATACACGGCACTTCTGTTATCTTTTCCGCTAAATGCTCCTTTTTCACAGAAAGCTGACAGGCTAGCTCTGGACTCTCCTGACTTCTTTTGAACTAAAATTCAGACTTACCTTATCATGCTGAGTAGTAAATACATAATAATTTCTCAGGAGTAACTTTCCCACGTGTTTAAAATTCTTAGGAAGAGACTTTGATGTACTGGTTAGAGTTAAACAGTAATAGATACCGGACATAAACTGTTTGGCTCTTCATCTTTTTGCTTGTCTTTTTTTCTCTTAATATGTAGGTTATTTTCTTAATTTCTTACAAAATAAGACTAATCTTTTGTACATGATAAACTAAAACAGTATGTACGTGAACATGTAAAATATGTAAAACACCCTCCTTCCTTTCTCCTTTGAGCCCCGCTCAGTCATTTTCCCAAATGTACTTGTCTGGTTAAAAGCCAGACTCATTATTTCCACTCGAGCATCTGCTGTTGTATTTCTAATCTCACTCGGTGGGACAACCATTCATACACTGTCTCAAGCCAGAAATGATGACCAGTCTCACATGCGTCCTTCCAAAAACATAGTCCATACCCGAGTATAGTGTGTGTGCTTTTTCTTAATCTAAGTTAGTGCTTTACATATATTAACTCATTTCATCCTCACAACAACCCTATAAAGTAGTACTAGAAGGAAACTGAGGCAGATATTTTAAAGCTCACGATTCTTTTACCTCTAACTATGTAAGAAAAAGGAAGGCTAATGAAAAATCAGTCAAAATGGGAGCCAACAATTTAAAAAGTTCTAATGGCCCAAGAGAATTTATTAAACATGGCAACATTCTATACAGTTTACCCAATCAGTCTTCACAAAACCCTTGTGGGTTGGAATCAGTTGTATGTTTTACTTGCTATTCGTTCCCTGTTCGTATTTTAATGGATATTAGTGCTTATGTTTTTTCCCCCTAAGGTAAAAGAAGTTTCTACTATTGCCTATAGTCCATTTTCACTGATCTACTGAAATACGTCAGTGACCTCTAAACAGTGTAAAGGTCATGCAAAAAGATCCTCCCCCCAACCCACCCACCCCTTTGCAGGAGCATAAAAGTATAAAAGATAAAGGAAAAGGAAAAACAAAAAAAGCTATCTCCCTATCTGTAGGCCATGGACTTCCACAGGAACTTATATTTGCCTGAGGTCAACTGCTTTGCAACTCACTAGACTGACCAAGCATAGATAATAAGGTATTTTAAAAACAAAACAAAAAAATTAAACAAAACCCTTGTCTTTGAGTGGAAAACTGTCTTTGACTTCACTATTAAAAAACCCAGAGTTTATAACCAATTAAGGAATGAAGGATTTCGGCATGCTTTTTGTTTCTGTTGTTTAATGGCAAAAACCAATTATCTTCCTAGATATGAAGATAAAAATTAAATGAGCACGTACCTTAATGTTTAAAAACACTGTTTTATTCCCCACTTATCAATCAAAATCCATGACTGGCTAATACATTCACAATTAGAAAACTTCTATTTTCTTTGGTGATATCCTGACTACTATAGAATATCAAAATAATTGTGCCCAAACACAAAACTTTTTATTAACTGAAAAGCCAGCTGTGGATAAAAGTTCTGTGCCTGGGCATACACATCAGTTACTTGATACTGTAGTAGGGTCATCACTTTAAATCAAAAGCTAGATATGACTAAGCTTAGGGAGTAAGGCCATGTCAACAGCCAAGATAAGCCCAAAGTTCTCTTGCAACAAATAGCCAAGTTGTGAATGCAAAGGAAAAGTTCTTGAAGGAAATTAAAAGTGCTACTCCAGGGAAGACACAAATGATGACAAAGTGAAACAGCCTTATTGCTGATAGGGAGAAAGTTTTAATGGTCTGGATAGAAGATCAAACCTGCCACAACATTCCTTAAGCCAAAGCGTAATCCAGAGCAAGACCCAGACTCTCTTCAGTTCTATGAAGGTGAGGAAGCTGCAGAGAAAAAGTTTGAAGCTAGCAGAGGTGGGTTCGTGGGATTTAAGGAAAGACACTGTCTCCATAACATGAAAGTACAAGATGAAGTTGTAGGTGCTGATGGAGATGCTGTATCAAGGTCTCCAGAAGATCTAGCTAATTAATGAAGGTGGCTGCACTAAATGACAGATTTTTAGTGCGATGTATGACGCATTAAAATACGCCATTGGCTCAGCAATTCCCAACCACTAGAAAAGAGCGCCCACCACAGGTGGCCCTGCAGAGGAATACCAAGACTGACCAGGAAGGATGCTCCCTGCAGCACTGCTTGCAATAGCAAGCTGCAAGTGACCTCATGTACGTGAACAGGGAACCCATGAGGGAGCTCTGTTGCACCGTATCATGCAGTACCATGTAGCCATCAAGGAGGATGAGGTGTGAGACCAACCAGGCAGAGAACAGTATACTTAGACACTATCTAGAACAGTGCCTGCACATAATAAGTGCTGTCATGTTAACTATTATTACTATTAATAATGATCCAAATACAGTGGTCAAGAGTGGAGAAGTCGAGTTCTCATAGATTAATGTTGTTACTTAGATTCAGAGCTACAAAAATCCAGCTGACCTTCCTATCAGAGTTTAGTAATAATTCTGCTACGTAGGCCTCTGATATAACTTTATTATATCCACTCAGCAAATGTCCATTTTGAACCTAATATGTATTGGGCAGTGTTCCAGGTACTGTAGGAGCTACATAGACTTAACCTAAGGTGACCAGATTTTAACGTTGGTAAAGCGGGACACCATTGACCCGGGGGCAGGGGGTTCTTGATTAAAAATTGGGTCTATCTCCCGCCATTCCCTAGCTTGTCATGCATTCTTTCCAAAAATCGGGACTTTTTTAAAACGCCGCGGGACGCGGGACAAATTGTCAAAAATTGGGACTGTCCCGCCAAAAGCGGGACGTCTGGTCACCTTAAGGACATAACTGCCATTAGGATGCTTACAATTTAATTGAAAAGGTAGTAAGAACCAAAATAGCTGTCATTAAAGACCAGTATGTTAAGTGTAGTAATAAAAGTGCAGAAAACATAAGTGAGCACTCAAGAGGGAGAGATTACTTTCAGTTGGGAAATGGCATGAGTGAGGATGTGACATTCAGAAATGGAGGACAGACATATCATTAGAAGGACATAGTGTGAAGAAAGGTGTGAGAGAAAGGTCTTTATTTGTGCCTTTACTCTATTGTAAATGGTGATGGTAGTGGTGGTATAATAGTCACAGTAGTAACCCCTGGGTGAACATAATGCTGCCGCCAAGCATCATATAGGTATCTGTCCGTATCAGATAAGTGGTACTATCTATATATTCAAGTTTGAGCTCTTAGAATGGAAATCTGGGTGTTTTGTGCCCTTGATCTACTCACTGTCAGGATTTGTTTTGAACTCTGCCAAATGGCTGTAAAAATAAATTCTATATGTTTCAAGATTTAAAATAAAATTCTGTACATGGAATAATTTATATATTAATTCATTGCTTTGTAAATATTGTTTTTATAATTATAGTATTGTGAGACAGGTATATCCTCAGAGGCATCCAGGTACATGAGGGTCTTTGTTCCTACACCTGGGTGACTTCAGATGGCTTATTTTAGCTTCTGTCTCCTTTTTACTAACAGACTCAGCTATCATGTCTTTGTATTGGCATTATGCCTTCCTCTAACAGCCCACTCCCTCAATTGGCTGCTTTTAATCAGCATCCAATTAGGAAACCACAAAATAGAACTTACTAGCAGTATGTCTAAACTGAAAGTGATTTTGTGCTTTTATTTAGAAAGGGGTAAGAGATTTTTTTTTAATCACTATTGGTTTAAAATGTTTTCATATTTTTAAGTCTTTATAGGTTTTAAAAATTGTAGACCTTAACAATGCATGCACTTAATCTTTCAAGCAATGCAAGAGCATATAAAATAAAAATCATTTAAAAAAAATTACTGGGTCAGTAGTAGTTGGGTTCTGAGTTCCAAGGGGATAGGATAGATCTCTTAAGCCTGAATGTAGACAAACATGGTTTGCCTTTCAGTTGTGTTCTGGGTTGTTTAGAAGGTACTGGAATCAGTCACTGTATGTAATCAGTCTCAGAAACAGAAAACATTTCAACACATAATTCTTAGAATAAGAACATTTAAATCCTATGAGAAATGAATGAACTAGAGGTATAGATGTCAACATGAATGAAACTCATTCATGTTGAATACAAAAAGAGCAGAAATGTACCTGTTGCATGATGGTAGTTATATAAAATTTAAATGTGAAAATCAGTATTATGTTGCTTAGAAATAGTGTGAAGTAAAAATACAAAGAATTCTGATAAATTCTGTGTAGTGATTAACAGGACTGTGATAGAGCAGGGGATTTCTTAACTGGCAATGCTTTATTTTTTAATCACAGTGGTGAGAACACAGATGTTTGTATTATTCTCGTTGCCTTTTTGTACATCTTTAGTATTGCTTAATGAAAATTCCTGGAGGCTTTTAATTTTTAAATTTAAATTTTAAAAAATCTGAGCAGCTCTTACTTCAGCCTCCATTTTTGGCATTCAGTATACGAGGCTGTCTGGAAAGTTATCCAGCCATGTAATATGAAAAATCAAGGTATTTATTGCTGGAACTTTTTCTGGACAGCCCTCTATACATTGGTTTATTAATAGCAATTTTAGTGCAAGGAAGCTAGTCGATGGTAAAATTAGTGCCTAAAGTCAATATAGTAGGCTCTGGAATTCATCAGGAAACTGTGCAAATCAGTGAAAAGATCACCAGCCTAGAGAAATCCAGTGATCTATGTTCAGGTCTGCTCACCATTTTATCTGACAGAAAGCAATTCAGGGCATTGACTTC
>PVKE010026533.1:0-22228 GCA_004027555.1 Craseonycteris thonglongyai
ACATGGTTGTATTTTCTCATTTTTATTTTTTGATGAATATTTTGGGGAAACCCCGCGAAGCACTGAAGCCGCGAACCATGAAGCGCCAAGTGGCGAGGGAACACTGTACTTCCTCCATCTCCTTCTGCTGCATGATTATCTAACTTCATTTATGTCTCTCCTCAAATGCTACTGCTACATATACAAGTATACCCATATATACCATGTTTGAAATTTTTTATATAAAAATAGAAAACCTCCAATAATTATTGCTGTACTTTATCACCTTTCATGTTTGATGTGATTGGAAATGCACTATGTATTTATTTGTTCATCATTCTTCCCCACTACAGTATAAGCTCAAAGGGAGAGCAGACACTTAGGCTTTCTTCTTTCTTGCCAGATCCTCTAAAGGTTTTTATATGTATATACAAAGGGAGACCCAAAAAAACCTAAAATGTATTTATTAAAAAAATGCTGCATTTATTCTTACATGTTTAAACTTTAGTCACCTTCAAAGCACTTTCCGTGTGATGTAATTCACCTATCAAGATACTTATTCCACAGCTCAAAACAGTTACTGAACTCATCAATTTTGATACCTTTTAGTGCTTCTGCCCTGTTTTTCTCACCTCTTCCACATCAGCAAAACATTTCCCTGTGAGGGCTTTTTTGGAGGTGTGTGAGGGGAGGGAACAAAAGAAAGTTGCATGGAGTGAGATTGTTTAATAAGGAGGGTAGAGCATGGGGGTCATGCCATTTTGGGTCAGGAACTGCTGATCTCTCGGTGCAGTGTGGGCAGGTGCATTGTCATGTCATGCATTGTCCGTGTACATTACCCATCATGAAATGGACAAATGTGTTGAAAGAATCTCCAAAAAAAAAATGCAGTGAAGCTGAAGGCAACCTCTCACAGCAATGCCAACTGGTGCACTGATGCAGATGGGTTCCTCGAACACTCACCTAGTGGAGGACACCTGTACTACAAGGGGCCCACCCTCCAAAAGAAAATGTCAGGGTTTTTGGGGTCCCCCTCATATAGTGGGCACTTAATAACTGTTTACTGAATAAATTAACATATAAAACTTATCCAAAGTTGTCACCTGCCATGTAAAAAGATGCTTAATAAGTTTCAAATCACCTTGTTTGAGGGAAGTAATGGGAGATTTGGAGTCAGACAGACTAAGATTGTGGCATTCAAAGCAAACCTGACTTTATTCGTAGCACTCTGCTATACCTTTCTCTACTTTTTTATTTTCGTGAGTAGATGATAACCTCTACACACTCAGTAGACTTGATTTTGGACTGTACTTTAGAACATGCTGGCAGAGACTAAGGGATGGAGGAGAGGAGTACAGGATACAGACTGCAGTAATGCCAACAGCTTTAGAAAATCAGAGCATTTTAGCATAAGTGTGGTCTTGTAGGTCAATAGATAAGCAGACAGATCGTTTGTGTTTTAGTTGCAATTCTACTTATCATGTGACTTTGTGGTAAGTTCACAATGAGAAATTTTGCTTTATGGTATACCTTACATCCAAAATGGGATGTAAGATAAATCAACAAAAACAAATGAACTTCAACTACACAGAACAAAATGGAGAAATCTTACAAATAAAACACTGAGCAAAAGTAAACAGACACAAATAGAACATCCTGAATGATTCCTTTTGTATAAAATTTATACCAAGAAAAACGAATGTAAATAGTTCAGATAGTATTGCCATTGAGATGAATTGTGGTTACTAAGAAAAGCCCAGGGGCTTTGGGGGCCCTATTATATAAAGGTTGTTGTTGTTGTTGTTGTTGTTGTTGTTTGGTTTTTCTTTTGTTTTTCCTTTTCAGTCTTGGCACAGGTTATATGATAAACAACATTTGAGTCCTACCATTATGATTTCTGCACTTTTTGTATATAAACTTAAGTAAAATTCAGAAAATAAAGCAAAGCAAAGCTAACAAATTAAAACCTTATTGACTGCAAGTAAATACCATCCTTGGACTCAAATTCATATTGCTATAAATATATGTTCTAGAAAAGAAGACTAAAATCAAATGATCTAAAAACTATTTTTAAATTGAAAAAAGAAAAAAACAGCAAATTAAACACACAAGAATGAAGGAAATAAAAACAGAGAATGATGACATAAATATCAAATAGAGATCTACAAGATCTTTTTTTATTTTTTTCAGAATTGTGTTTGTTTGAAAAATGGGCATTTTATAAAAGGTAAAATGGACTTATTTTGGAATAATTTCAAATTTATTTTAATAAAATTAATTTGGTTGATACATAAAGTAAGATCTTCTACCTAAATTCTTTCAATTCCACTCTAAGAAGTGACTGTTAATAAATATTCCTTGTATTTTCTTGTAAATAAATGCATACATAGGTAAAATTATAATTATAATACATGAGAACACAAAAATATACTTAATCATAAAGCTACATATCAATAAGTTACCACAAGATGCCTGTTAGGCTTTGGCTGGTGAAGAAGTTGCAGGAGAGTAAAATTAGTCAAGAGATCAATTTAATGGTGTATTTGAGTGGTGAGAGGTTAGGCGAGTGTACCAGAACTTCCCAGAGTAGAACAAGAGTTGAGTAGAATGAGAGTTGAGTATCTATTAAACAGTATAACAAAAGTGGTGTGAGGCAAACAAAGGTTAATTCCTTCTAGTTTACACCCTACCATTCTCTTCCTAGTTTTCCCAATTTTGAAATTTTTCTAGCAATCTAATGACACACCTCCCTGATGCAATTTATTCTGAAGGACACTATGAACTAAATAAATTTTACAAATGTTTAGCAAATTAAAGAAATTATTCTACTATTGTCAAAGACTTCCCTGGGAAAAACCCTCTCATGAGTAAGAACACCCTCATGTAAACCTCTTAATTTACCGGTAGGTCTATTTTTACGTATCACCTATCTTCTGATTAGAAATATTTCTCTTTATGACAACTAGTCTGGTCTTCTGAGAACTAATTTCAGTGAAGTAATTAATTTTATTTTGAAGTTTCAGTTGCTCTTTCTAATGATAATAAAGGCCTTTACTTTCCTTCTGTTTTCAGTTTCAAAAAAGTTTTAGGAAAAGTAATCACTAAGAAGAAAGAAAAACAAGGTAATAGATAAGAGACATAAAAGCCTGGTTCATATAATGTGATCAGAAAAAGACTTTCTAAGGACATGATATAAAAATGTATGTTGTGGGGAAGCTGGGATGGCTCAGTGAGTTGGGCTTTCTTCTTGTAGCCCTGGGGTCTGAGGATTGAGTTCCAGTCCCAGCCCATGTGGGTCCATATGCTTAACTGGGGAGTGGTTCCCATGTGGGAGGCCCTGTTCAGCCCCAAGCTCACAGGAGTGTGCCTCCTATGAGAGAGGCCCCGGGCTTGGTTCCTGCCTATGTGCCCCATGCCCACCAGTGTGGAATAAAACTGTCAAAATCTAATGACGTACAACTACAGAGACTAATCTGAGACCTCCCACTTCTCTCTCTGTTTCTCCGTCAAAAAAAGTAAAATAAATCTTTAAAAAAAAAAGAATTATTAAAAAAAATATATGTACATTTTTTAAGTAGTTTTCTGTTGCTTGAACCCTAGCATCTTTCACATTGTAAGTGCATAATAGCTAAGTGGGTAGTAATGGACTGCATGTAACTTCAAGGTGGGATTAATTAAGCAGTTCTAGAATAATCATAATGAGCAACATGTATTTATTTCTTCAGGGCTCCTACGGGAGTTGCCAAATACAACTTTGGGTGTAAATCAAATGTCTTGATTTGACTAGCACCACTCCTATTTCTGCATTGTTCTCAAACCAAAAAGGTTAAAGTGGTTTACTTCATCAATTTTTAAAAATACAGGAGAAAGGTAGCTAAATCTAGTTATACCAAAACTGAAAGTATTTTCTTATGGATGCAGCCCAGTTCCTTCCCCCCCCCCCCAATTAAATAACATTTCACAGTTTATGAGTTGTTAGTTAATGTTGTTTAGGTGCCAACTGTCGTTTTAGACTAAGCCCACCACACAAAAACGTTATGTCATAGGGATAAGAAATGTTAAGTATACTAAAATCTTATTAAATAGTCATAAAAATGCTTTTTACTTAACCTGAATAGTGTAATAACTTGGAATATCTGTGTTGTTTTACTATTTTAGGGCTATAAAATTTTGATACCAGGGGTTTGTTTTTTGTTTTTGCTGTTGTTTTTGGCTGTTGTTTTTGTTTGTTTGCCCCCGCCCCCACCCCAAGTCTAGGACTTTCTGTATAACAATACAATCTGGATTGGTTCCTTACTACCCTGTATTTGTTTTCTATGCTGCATAGCAAATTACTCCAAATTTAGCATCTTATCACAATATACATTGATTATGTCACAATTTATGTGAGTCAAGGGTCTAGGTATGTGTTAGCTGAGTTTTCATCTCAGGGTCTGATAAGACTGAAATCTACATGTTCACCAGGATGTGTTTATTTTTGAAGCTTAGAGTCTTCTTCCAAGCTCATGTGTCTTTAGTAGAATTTAAGTTCTTGTAGTTGCAGCACTAAAGTCTTCACTTTCTTACTGACTGTCACACAGGGTTCACTTTTGTGTCCAACAGATTCCCACAGTTCCTTGTGTGTAGCCCTTTCACTGTAGCTTGTCTCTTCAAAGTCAGCAAAGAATCTCAGTGTCTTGTGGTTCTCTTTCGGGAGTAGCCAGACCTTCTTTTAAGGGCTTTCACCTAATTAATCACAACTACCCAGAATAATCTTTTAATAAATACAAAAATCGCAGATATGAGATCTTAATTATATATTTTAAATTTCTTCATTTTTGTCTTATAACAAGATAATCAGGAGAATATAATATACCCTATTATATTCACAGGTGTATCTCATGTGTAACAGTAGGGAGTTATACAGAATATGTACACCAAAGGGATAAGAATATTGGAGGATATCTTATAATGTTGTCTACCACATACCCTAGAGCAATAGTTCAGTTTCAGTCTGTTAGACAATGACTAACTGGATATATATGAATCACCTTGATAAACTAAGTAAAATATATATTCTTGATCTCATTCTTTTATTCACTTTATAGATTTTTAGATCATGCATTTTTTTAGGTTAAAGGAATAGGGAAGTCAACAGGATTGACAAGTTTTTGTTTTGTTTATTTTCTGAAGAAAATAGAAAATAGGCCACCAAACAGATAATTTTATATATTGCTAAGTCTTATGGTATAAACTATCAACTATAAAATAAGAATAACTATTTTAGAACTGAGATAGAGTTATCAAATCAAATTTTTAAAAACAAAACAAATAAGCCACTTGCAAAAACTCATGATTCTGATTAAGAAAATAATATATCTAGGTATATCATTTAGTGTACTGATGAAAAATTTAAGGAAATGATACTGTGGAAATGCAGAAGGGTCACTGTCACTTTGTAACAAGTACTTGAAAAAGTAAAAATCACTATGAATTTTTAAAATATTTTTATATACCTTAAAAGTTGCTACTGAAAAACACTACAAAAGCTTTTTGTTACTATTGTTGTTGTGTGTTCTTTCCAAAGTCTGATCAAGTAGCCTAAGCTAAAAAACAATTTTAAAGTGCAATTGTGTATTGATTTAATATTATCAAATATATGGACCACATATGTTATTAGCTTGTTTTCTGTGATTTTAAAATAAGTAATGAGTATAAAGGATTTGCATGATGCCTAACAGAGGGTAAGTACTAGTTAAAGCCAGATAGGTTTACCATTTATAATTTATATGACCTTGAGCAAATGATTTAACACTCGTAAACCATTTTTTGTTGTTGTTGTTTGTTTACTTGTTTTTCATGAAATATGGACTAATAAAAAAAGATGTCATGGTTTCTTTAAAAATAATAATTATAATTCAGCAGTGCTAGTATTTAAAAAAAGGGAGAAGAGATTTGTGTTGTAAGGGGAATATAGCTTGAAAAGGCAACACAGTGTGCATACATACATAAACATATACACTTAATAATGGATGTGTTAATTAACAAATGAAAGGAATCTTTTCACAATATATACATATAAAAATCCTCATGATGTACACTTTAAATATCTTACAATTTTATTTGCCAGTTATACCTCAATAAAGCCGAAACATATATATTCATATAGTTCTAGATCATTGCCTCTCAACCAGTGATGAAATATACATACCCATTGAATTTAGTTACTTTATACTTTGAATAATGTTTCTATTAATAATTTTATATGTGACATATATTGCACAGATACCTAGAAGTAGAAGTTCTGGGTATTAAAATAAGTATAATTCTGATTTCAGTAGATATTACTACTGGATGTATCAATTTAATTCCAACTGGCAGTGTGAGATTATTCCTGTTGCTGAACGTTATGGCTAACACTTGATATTATCAGTTTTTTTGTTGCTTCGATTAATTTTATCTGTTTTTGGAACTGTAGTGGTGTTTCATTGGAATATCAAATAGTATTTCCATGGTGACAAAATATACTGAATATCTTCTCATATCAGATATTTTCATGTTCTGATGTTTTCATCTATTTAGATAGCCATTAGACTTTCATTTTTTTCTCAATATTTTATTTTGAAAAATTTCAAACAGAATAATGTTGACACATTTCATGGTGAAAACAAGTAGAGCCACTACCTCAACATAATCATTAATAATTTACTGTATGTATTTTATCACATTATTTCTCTATAAATTCAACCCATCCAGTCATTAATCAATTCTATTTTTTGGGTATATTTCAAAGTAAATTAAAGACACGTATCATGTCCATTTTTGAAGGTTATTTTTGAAGATTATAAGACTTTACATTAGACGTCTATTCTTTTGCCATTTAAAGGAAACTGTTTTCTATCCCTTTTTTTATCACTCACTTATCAACCTTATATTGCTCTTTGAATGTAATGTGTTTTTTTAAACTGCCTTGAAATTTTTCTCTTTGGATTTTTATTTTTAGTATATGTATTTATTTTAGCATCTAAATATTGATTTCTTTGAATTTACATGGCTTGAATTTGTTGTAGCTTTATGACTACCTAATTTGAAGTATTTCATATGTTCAGAAAGTTATTATTCTGTCTCTTCAAATATTGCTTCTCCCTCATTTTTCCTCTTCCCTGAAGGTGCTAAAATTACTCTTGGTAAGACCTTTTGCCTTTAAGATCATAGGTCTCCCATTAATTTTTCTTATATTTTGTGCTCTCTTTATATATTAACCTATGTTCTTCTGATCTACACTTTAGTTCACTGATCCTCTCCTCTGTTGTGTTTGCTTACTTTTTAAACATGTTTCAAGTCTTTAATTTCAACTACAAAGTTTTTTGCATTTTTTTTCCTTCACTTTAATTATTAAAAAAAACAACAACTTGTCTTCATTGGGGAATTTTCCAACTCTGACATCTATTTACTTGAAAAATTTAACCATAGCTATACTAATGTTTATTTTTTAAATCTGAGATAACTGTCTTGTCTGAGTGTGTTTTTCTTTCCCCCTCTTTCTCTCTTTCTCTTAGTTCAATTCATTGTTGTTGTGTTTGGAAATTCATAAATGAAAACTGGAAATTTTATTAAAATTTTAGATATTTATATGATGTCGTATTCCTTAAGTATGGATTTATCCTGTTTTCTGAGAGGCAGCATGAGTGAGGCAGTCACTTTAATCCAATTTTTAAAAAGTCGTCGTTGGCCACAGTTACTGTAACGTCAGTGTTTCTCTCTCTAGTGACAAGTTGTTTTATTTACTAGGGACTCTCATTCTTGGCGTACCCTCCATGTTTACCTCTTCAATATTAAAATCTACTGCTAAAAATAGTAGCATTTTGCCTTGTGCAGTTTAAGACTTCAGCAAATGCCTTGAATGAAAGAAAATACAGTGTTTGGCTTCTTTGTTCACACTTCTCTTCTCTTGGGAATTTTGGTCCCTCAGCTCCTGGTTATCTCAGTAGTTTCAAACTTTAATTTTTCTTTCTCCAGTCCAGTGAAATAGCTGAGAGCTATGCTAGCTTCTCCACTAAAGTCTTCTTATCATCTCTCCCTTTTCCTAGAATGGGCAAAATCTTGAGCTTTCAGAATGTCAGTCCCTGTCTCCCCTGCGATCTTCTAGCCTCTGTTTCCAAAACACTATGTTGCCTTCACATGTACTTGTATTTTTATTTTATTTTATATTTATTTTTTTCCCCTCAGAAATGTTGGTTTTCTGCAATTAAATATATTAAAATTAGAAAAGGAAGACCCAAGGATTTAAATTAGATGAAGAATATTGGTTCAAGAATGAATGGAAGTTTTATTGCTTTCTGGGTCTAAATTTGAACTTGGATAAGAATGGACTGAGCAACATGGCATATGTGTCAAATCATCCCTTTCCTTTCAAGCTCTAAGTACTTCTGACCTAACCATGTACAGAAAAGGAATGGAAGCCAGAAGTTAAATGAAATATTTTCACTCAGTTTTTGACACATGACAAAGTTTAAAAATTAGTAAAGGGGGAGTTTTGTATATCTTAATGAAAAAACTATGTGGCCATGTCATTATTAGGTCACAGTGGAGGATAAACTCACTTTTGATATTAAAATTGTTTATTTAGGGAAAGCCGGAATGGCTCAGTGGGTTAAGCACTCACTTTGCAGCTCTGGGGACCAAGGATCAAATCCTGGCCCTGGACTATGAGGACCTGTATGCTAAACTGGGGTGTGCTTCCATGCAGGAGGCCCCCAGTTCAGCTCTTGAACCCTGGTATGGCCCCTGGTTTGAGGGGGCGTGCCTCCTATGCAGGAGGCTCCCGGCCCAGTTCTTGCCCTGCATGCCCCTCACCCACCTCTGTGGACTGAAACCATGTAGAAAACTGATGACGTACAACTATAGAGACTGCTCTGGGCCCTCCCGCTTTTCTCTGTCTCTGTCAAAAACAATAAAATAAATCTTTAAAACTATTGTTTTTTAACTTGTAATACTAGGAACCAGCCACTTTACCAATGGCAATAAGGTTGTACTTCAGAATACCAGTTCCCATAGTAGCAACACAACTCAGAATTCATGTGGCTTTTGTACCCAAGGATCCAAGAGAAGTGCTGAGAACAAATGTATGATAAGAAAGTTCATTAGTACTGTAATACAACCTGGATGTCAGCAGCCTAGTGGGAAACAGTGACATGAAACATAGCAAGATTTAGTGAAATTTGGTTAGGCCAGCCATATGTACCTTTTAAAACAACAGTATCATTATTTTTTCATGGTTTTCTGTCAGCCCATCATTTTAATGTAAATCAGTTTTGTCCTGCTTTTGTTTGTAAAAAAAAAAAAAAGGAATGTGAGTTGTTTATTTATCATAAAACTCTATACTAATCAACATGTACAATAAAACTACTAATGTGACAAAACTGGAAGTTCTATTTGCTTTATCCAATAGAGCTAGTCTTCCTGAGCTAGCAATGATCAGATGCCACCCTCTTGCTTGTCTGCAGTGGCGTGGAATTCAAGAGGTGGTCGCTAAACCCTATCTGGTATGTGGAAGCCAGGAGGGTCTTGATGCAAATGAACTACTGAATGGGCTCACCTGGCTATTTGCTTCCATCAGCATAGGAGTGTGGGATGTTGTCACTTTGAGTTTGAATGTTATTTCTATCATATTTCCGCCCATAGAGATTATTTTTGCCCTACATTCAGTTGGATTCAGACTTTTCAGACTCTATTTTGGTTCAACAGGTTGTTAGCTATTTTTTCATTATAGTGGAACTCTCTGGTGAAACACGAGCATATACTGACTTGAGATAGCAGTCAGGGTGTTAATTTCTCTCTCTTTTCCGTTTTTTTTTTTCTTTTTTCTTTTGGTGTGTGCTTATAATTTTTTGCAGTTTTGCCATTGCAGTCTTACATTGGAGAGTTCAGTGTGGTGTGCCATACAGACTTTTTTTACTACTCATGTGATATTTTATAAGTATTTTATTAATATATGTATTATTTATGAGTGCATGGTAGTGGTTTATATGCAATAAAATAGCATTATTCATTTGCATACTTTTCCATTTTCTTTTCCAGTGAGCTTAGGGTTTTTCTTTAGGTCTCGTATAACCTGAGAGACCACAAAGGGAGCTCCAGTTGTTTTGTTATATTGTGGTTTTATTTATTTTTTTTTTAGCTGTGGATTATGTCATTTTTTTTAATTTTTTTTTTTGGCCTTAGCATAGTTTCCTTTACATGTTGTAGGGCCAGGATTCTTGCCATCATTTGCAAGGCTTACTATGATCGGAGTCCTACATTCTACTCAAATCTTTGTTTCCTTAGCACTGGCAGCTGGCAAACTGATCCTTACAACTGAACCTACAAAAAACCCATTGTGTTTCTGACTCAATAAAGCAAATGCACTGTGGTGGGGTGTGGGGGTGTGCATGTCGGTGACGGTGGTCTCACTCACATTTGGTGGCGTCTGTTCTGCTATAATATTAGTTTTTGTTTTGCCTGTATATTAACTGGTGGCTTTGTTATTTGTTGTCAGTGGTTTAAACAAACATCATATTTTTGTCTTATTTTTTAAAGCTTAAAATCTACCCTTGCAGTGCCAGAGACAAAGATGCAAAACTGCAGTTTTAACGATGATCTCCAAAAGGAATTCAAGTTTATTAAACCAGACAAACTGTGTAGTGACAGAACGAAAGTGGTATGCCAATATTGTAATGTCCATTTTTCTATCATTCATGGAGGCAGAAGTGGCATCAAGTGACATCTATGTAGCCAGAAAGCTGAAAAGACTCTGGCTTCAGTAAAAAGAAAATCAGTCTGTTTAGTAAACATTACGGTGATAGTAAAAGTGATAAAATGGTAACAAGTGAAACTTTTTCTTTCTTGTGCTGTGCATCACTGCCAAAGGTTTCATGCAAATGATTGCTTGTCATGACTAATAAAGTAAATTCATGAACCAAAATTATCTTCAGCATGTACAAAATCAGAAGCAATAATTACTGATGTTTTACCACTATACATAATGGGCAAAGTAATAGAGGATCTGAATAAAACAAAAACATTACAGTCAGTTTATATACACCCCAAAAAAGACATCAGATGTTTTCCAATCATTGTGCAGTAGTTTTTGCCAAATTGTGGTGTTTAAGGCAAAATTATAGACTTTATTTTTTACCTGATAAAACATCTGATCTACTTTGTGCTAGGTTGAAAGAAGTATTTGACAAATATGCTTTACAAAACAAAATTGTAGCTTTGTGTGCAGATAACAAAACACCAATTTTGGTGGTTGCAAAAGATTTGGCAAAAATAATGTGGGCAAAATCTTGAAACTGAACTGAAGAGGCCAATTATCATTATTGGTTATGGAGCACACATTCCACACAATTGTTTTCAGTGTGCTGTTGACGAATTGATATTGAATGTTTTGTAGTGAAAATATACAAATAGTTCCATATATATACAGTTAAGTTGGAGAACTGAGAAACATTTGTGACTTTGCAAGAAAAAAATTACACTACATTGTTAGAACACGGAAATACAAGATTTTTGTCCTTGAGTCCATCAATTGACAGAAGTTTAAGCATGTTTCACAGGCTTAGTTCTTATTTTCTTTCTTAAGAAAAATGCAAAAATGGTTTGAAAATCTCTGTTTGAAATTGTGGTTGTCACTTGCAAGAGATCAAGTGTCTATATTCCAAACTTGCTTTAGTTTAATTGAAAAAAAATAGTATTTCAGTTACAAAAGTAGCCATAAACATTGAAAAATCTTGTGAACAGTTTAGAATCCACCAGTAGTGAAGTGTTTGTAACTACTTATGACAAAAAACAACCAAAAATATTAGTCAATTCAGAAGAAATTAATGAGGCTAAATTCTTTGAAGTTGCTGAGAATTTCTACATTAGAGAAATATTCGTAATACAATCATGATGAAATTAGTCCCCCTCTACATCTACTTAAATTTTTTTATGAGTTCTGCCACTGAAGAATAATTTCTAGCTCAATATGTTCACGTAATAAAACTTTTATCTTACATTTTTGTGAATATGAAATATTACCCCATCCCATTTTTGTTAACCCTAAATCCTGTTTTTCTCTCAAGGACATATGGTCATCTTAAATTTGGTGAGAGAAAGAGAGATTTTGTTCATATATTTTTGTATATTTTTAATTTCTTGTTTTGAGTTCTGACTCAACTTAAATTTTATTTAATGTGTATATTGAAACAGACTGATGATCTCTCACCTTGCCCTTTTCTTTTCCTCTTGAAGATAGAAAAAATTGTTTATACATTCTTTTAGCTTGTAATTTTTGTTCATATGATTAGCCCATAGGTCCCTGAGGGGGATACAGCATGACTTACAATATTATCTCTTGTTGCTGTATAAAATTGTAACTAACTTAGTGGCTGAAACAAATGATAATTTATCTTACAGTTTTATACATCAGAAATATCACAGGCTAAAATCAAGGTGTCATCAGGACAGTGTTTCTTGTGCAGACTCTAAGTGGAAATGTGTTTCCTTGTCTTTTCCATCTTTTAGAGGTCAACTTCATTTCTTGGCTCCCAGCCCTCTATTACACTGACCTCTGCTTCTGTTGTCACAAGTCTTTCTCAGATTCTAACTTTTCCTGAATTCCTATTATAAGAACACTTTTGATTACATTAGGCTCACTCAGATAATTAAGAATATATTTACTATTCCAAGATCCTTAATCACATCTGCAAAGTTTCTTTCCATCAGTAACATATTTATACATTTGGGGGACTAGGGCATCAGTATGTTTGTGAGAGCATTATTTTGTGTAGCACAGAAAGTACAGATTTTTAAATATTCCTCCTAAATCAAGTAATAAACTATTATAAAAAGAATAAGGTATTCAGAAAATATCTGTTGACCCATTGGAATAATCTTGAAAGTCTAGTGGATATTCAAAATCTATCTGAAAATGATTCACTTACATAGATTGATGGTTGGCAAGTCTTCAGCATCAAATCCCTGAATAAAACATGACTAGTCACTAATAACCCATTTAATATAAGAATATTCTTTGAATAAATATGACATATTGAGAAATTATATTCTAGGTGGATCTGTAAAAATGTTCAAGGATGTAAGATTTCCAATTGAGCATAATGAGATTATATTACTTGTCCATGTAGATCTATACTCTGGGCTAAATTGATCCTAGATCTCTAGGCTTGGGAAACAGGCAGATCAATATTGTTTGGGAAATCATTATATTTTCTAGTTGATCCCTTCTGATAAATTTTTTACTTGGTGTAAAATCTTATAGGACTATGCAGTCATATGTATATGTTGGGGTTGCACATGTTGGGACCAATTTTATGTTTAAATACAATTCATACTTTTAAAATTCAATTAGTTATCCCACTCATAAACTAGTGGTACCTTAAAATAGATTGGTAACAACAGAAAGCTAGCAAAAATGAGAACAGATTTTACTCATCTAGTTACTTCCTAAAACTGGGATCATTAATTTAACAGCACATTCACATGGATTGTTTTTTTTTGTTTGTATAACGAATTAGACTATTAACTTTGGAACTATGAACCTTGCAAACAGCAGATGCTGATATACACACTTCTAATTTCCCATAACAATTACAGGTTATGGCATTCTATGTTTCCCAGTACCAAAAATATAATTATAAGAAAAAATAATATTTTGTGTTAAAACATAAATGTATTCATTAGAATAAAAACACCTATTTAAACGTGAAAAGTATGTTTATGACATCAGACTTTTATATTCATGGTTGTAATATATTTTAATGTTACTGAAAAAAGTCAAATATTTTTTCAGAGCAGAACCTCAACTGTCAGTGATGAACTAGCAAGAAGAAAATACCTATGTGACTTTAATGCATGAACACCTGGTTGAATTGTTTTAATTTTGTTTCAAAACAGCTATAGAGTCAACATTACAAAAATGGTAAGTTCACATTATATATAGTAAGTAAAATTGTAGTGTGGAGTAAAAATAGTGACAATAATAAAAATGACAACTATTGTGCTCAGTAAAAAAATCATCTTCCAAGGAGGTGATTTATCTGCATTATTTAATTAAAATCTCACAATTAATTCAATGAATCAGATATTTAAAAATCTCCATTTCTGGGATGAGAGTGCTGATATAAAAAGAGATTACGTAACTTGCCCAAATTAATCCTCTTCCTGTTTCTTATTCTAATAATCAGATTTACAGATTAAACACATGTCAATTCTCTTCTTGACTGAACTTTGGGCAGGCTTTTTCCTGACTATAGGCCCTTTTCTTAGAACATTTACTTGAAAACACTTTCTACTGAAAAAATTGTTCTCTTTTTTTGATGTATAAATATTTTTATTTTTTTTATTGTTAAGTTTATTGGGATGACATTGGTTGATAACAATTATATTGTTTCCAGATGTACAATTCTATATTACATTGTCTATGCATTGTATTATGTGCTCACCACCCAGAATCAGCACTCTTTCCATCACCATATAAATATATTTTTAAAACTTCTTTTCATTTGATAACCCAGGACTATCATTCTCAAAAACGTGAAAGCCATCCATTTAAAACGTAATCATGAAAGAAGATAGGGCCCCTATCTCTCAAACTCTATGGGAGTGTAGGAGCCTAACTTTGGTGGGTGTCTTCATACAAGTTGCAAAACTACCACCTATTATGAAGGTACAAGAAAGTTTTATTTTATTTATGTATGTATGTATTTATTTATTTATTTATTCAGTCAAACATTCATTCGTTTATTTTGTTAAGGCCAATTAGCAAACACAAATGGCTTACAATGCCCCTTCTGAGACTCTTAGCAATCTTCTTGCTCTTTGTTTCACTGGAGATGGGTTCAGAGTGTGTCTGGTCTCTTCCCAATTGCAATACCCTTAAATAAAATCTTTCTTACCTGTTCAACTTTGTCTAGGGCAATTTTTGCTTTGACATCATTGCAGCCTCAGTTTCTGAGTCATTAAACCCATGTTTCCTTTCTAGTATGATTATATTATAGGATCAATGATCACAATTCTGAAAACTATATATATATGAGGGGGACCCAAAATAAACTGGATTTTATTTATACAAAATTGTGTATTTATTCTTACATGTTTGAACTTCAGTCATGTTCAAAGCACTCTTCATTTGATGCACTGCACCTATTGAGATGCTTTTCCCACCGCTCAAAACAGTTTTTAAACTAATCAATTTTGATGCTTTTTAGTGCTTGTATAGTTATTTGTTTCATCTCTTCACATCAGCAAAATGTTTCCATTTGAGGACTTTTTTTTTTTTCATCAGGGGAAAAAAAAACAGTTGCTTGGGGGTGAGACCAGGT
Source organism: Craseonycteris thonglongyai (assembly GCA_004027555.1). NCBI lineage: Eukaryota > Metazoa > Chordata > Mammalia > Chiroptera > Craseonycteridae > Craseonycteris > Craseonycteris thonglongyai. Next base: position 15,321 of record PVKE010026533.1, read on the forward strand.
GAATTGGGGAAGCCTGTACTACAGGGGTCCCACGCTCCAGGAGATACTTCCGGGTTATTTGGGTCCTCCTCTTATTTCTTACTATTTTTAGGGTAAACATCAAAAATATTTTAGACTGAGTTGTGGAGTTACATTTTTCTCTTCTTTTTTCAAAGCCCTGTACTGGCATATATAATATTTACAGAAGGAGGTCTAACATTCTGTATGTCCCAAGTCATGGCTTAGTAACAGGTGTTGGAAATTCCAGAGATATATATGTATGCCTACCAGATGTACCATTTTAAACAGGACAGAGAACAGTACTGTCCCATTTCAAATTGTACATGTGGTCAGCCTACTGACACCTTGAATTTTGCTCAGTGAGACTAAGTTGACCATATGGAGACTTTGAAATGGGACAGTACCATTGTTTTATGTCCTTTTAAAATGGTACATCAAGTCAGCTTACATATATGTACATTTTTAAAATCTGAGCTTTGATGAAATAAGCTACCTCAAAAGATGATTCAGCAATTGACACTTCAAGGTAGTTAAGCCTCACTTTATATACCTTGAAGATATTTTTCTGAAATTAAATATACAAATGAGATGACTGTTTTAACTTTTGATTCGATGAGTCTATTAAGTGAATTTGTTGAATGATGTGACAAGTTGCAACATGTAAGGAACATGCTCTTCAGTGATAAAGAGGATGTTGAAAATGATAATGTTATCACTGAAGACAAGGTTAATATCTGCATTTTAGCCATTTATACTATCACACTTATGTCTTGGATGTTAGTAGGGTAAGATCATTGTAATCTCTGTAGGTATATAGTTTCTAATTCTTGGGCCTTGAAGGAAAAAGAACCAAATATTTGAGATGTAGTTAAGTAAGTTTTTAAGATAAAAATCAAAGAAATAAGTGATGTTGGTAAAGCATGTACAGTGGGGGTTAGGCAGAGTGGTGTTTCCACCAAGAAAAGGTCAATGAAGACATCTTCACAGCTGGACTTTAACCTGATGAATTTACCAAGGCTCGGGTGATTTTTATGCTTGTATTGGAACAAAATGGAAGATTCTTTCCTCCCACACAATCACACATACAAATTTAGAATTAAGTTTTGAAAGTCAAAATAGCAGGAAAAAGATGCAGTTTTGTTAAATACTGAAGAAAATTTAGGGCTGAGGATAATATAAACTTAATTTTCTAAGTTGGTCACTTCTTTTGATACCACGTTTGTTTCCATTTAATAATATAGATAATGGTTCTAGCTAGTTTAGCAAACTTTCTATCTCATCTTGATTAGTTTGAATCTCAAAGGTCAACTCTGTTTATTTTGTGTGTTTTTTTTTATCTCCCATATCCTGTGGAATATATCACTATTTCTTTGTACTGTTTACAAAGAACAACATAAAATATAAAATTCAATCCCAGAAACCCATTTGAATGACTGTGGTAAGCCAAATGATTACTTCTATCACTTTTCTCCTGACGGAAATATCACAGTCTCTCCAATAAACATTTATTATATAGTGAATGAGGAAAACAAAACATTTTTATAACTCTCAATTCTTTAATATATTTTGATTCTCTCTATGGTAAAAATCCAAAGTAGATCATAACCCCTCAGGAATCACTGATAAATAAGTTTACCAAGGTGACTAAATTGCCATGTTGGCCTAATATATATATTTTTTTTAATGAAAAACCTTCCACTTTGATCAGAAATTGCTTTAGTGGATAAAATCATATCTTTATCTTTGTCTATCCCTACATTGATTCTTTTTGAAGTAAAAGACTCTTTTTATTCTTAGTGTTTCACCAAGTATTTATTTTTCTGAATTTATTTCAAATTTATATTATGATTTGTATTAGATGACTTATTCAACTACACAAAACAATGCAGAGTAAATTTATAGGTCAAATGACCTGTTAATATTTCTCTTTCATTTAACATTCACTGATGACTTATGGGTGACCTACAACATGGTGGACACATAGGGTTACACAGAAGAGCTCACTAGTTGGCATAAGAGCAAAAATGCCTAAGTATAGGCACTTGTATGGCCATTGCATTAGTATTGTAGAAATACAGAAAGAAGGAAGCAACCATATCTATGAGAAGGGGCCTAACATGGAAACTTCTAGAAAGAGGAAACATTCTTTTGAACTGAAACCTAAATTGAAGAGATAGAATCAGAGGAAAGGAACCCTTGGAAGATAAATTAGCAAATATGAATGCCCAGAGAAAGTGAATAGCATGCTTGGAAATTTGAAAAAAATTTAAATATGATATTTTGTACCTTAAAATCAAGTCCAGTCTATTGCTGTATGTAGATCAACCTTGTCCAACCTGTGGTCCACAGGCAATGTACAGTCCAGGATGGCTTTAAACGCAGCGCAAAACAAATTTGTAAATTATCCTAAAATATTATGAGATTCCTTTTGCCTTTTTGTTTTAGCTCATCAGCTATTGTTAATGTTAGTGTATTTTATGTGTGGCCCAAGATAATTCTGTTGTGGACCAGGGAAGCCAAAAGGTGGGGCACACATGCTGAAGATATATATATATATATATATATATATATATATATATATATATATATATATATAAAGGATATATAATATACATTTCTGATCAGAGAGGGAAGAATGAAACACAGCAAGAGACCACATAACAGAAAAATATTTGGTGGTAGATTCACTCACTATTTCACAAGCCTAGAATTGAGTTCAATGTTAAAAGTCAAAGGGTAAAGCAAGCTCATCTAGCCCAGGGTATTTATTCTTCCTTCTGCTGCTTGTAACTGAACTGGAGGATTCCTTTCCCAGGAGCAAATCTAAGCTGTCCCAAATAATTTGTCTGCTATGGCAATTAACTCTTCATGCCACGTTGGTTTAATTATGTTACGTTATGGATCAATAGTTAGGTTTTTAAACTTTGTTTATATTGACTATTTTTATCTTGTGCTTAGATCTGAGTTTTGCCAGTTATGGAAAATTATACAAGTGACTTATCCATACTAAGCATTAGCTCTCTCATCAGCAAGATAGGAACAAAATATTTTATTTATTCTGAAACACCTTTATGAAACATCTAGTCTGAAATTTCATTCTTTAATGTGCCTCTGAAAAAAGAAATTTGCCATTAAACTTTATTCTTATTAAATTTTTCTTGTATACTTATTACAAAACTTTTAAAACCCTTATTAGATATTTTATTAATGGAACAATGTAAAATAAAAATATAAACAAAATATATTTTTCAAAATATGTTTACATTGAGTCTAATGTTTCTAACTCAATTTTCAACTTAGGTTATTAAATTTCCTTGTTTTTACATTAATTGCCATCCTTTGTGCTATTCATAGCATTGGTGATGCAAAATATCAGGACAATTTATAAAATACTTAAAAGCAAAATGGTACTGAGCTCTCAAACTGGTTTTGAAATTAGATAAGCCTAGCCTATCTTTTACATCAGCTTTAGGAATGTTTATAAACATGTTTGTGTTACTACCATGCCTTTCCATAACTCTTTCATTATGAAGGCTTAAAACAATGCTTCTTATTGCCTCATCATTTTTTTTTTTTTTGAGTTTTTGATACCCAGTCTGTAAGTTTTGATATTGTTAATGCTTGACATCCCTGGCCAACACTGATTATGAGATATCATTACTTATGAGGTAAACCCTGATTTTGGAGATCTTGGTATATGAAAGACAGGAACCTTAATATCTATGAAATAATATTGATGGCACCAATCTCCCAACATGAATGATAATCAAGATAAATTAATAGATGAGAATTTATTGAGCACTTAGCAAGCAGCTTAGTAAATAGTATTTGTTATTGTCCAGTTCAAAAGCTTGTCAGCACTTCACATAGGAGCACTTGCCTTTCTTAGATATTAAGATATCTCGGGGAAGCTGGGATGGCTCAGTGGGTTAGGCGCTCACTTTGCAGCGCTGGGGACCGGGGATCGAATCCCAGCCCCGGCCCGTGCGGAACCATGTGCTGAGCTGGGAGCTCCCCCAGTTCAGTTCTCTCTCTGTCTCTATCTCTGTCTCTGTATCTCTCTCTCTGTCAAAATTAAGTAAATAAATAAATAAATAAATAAGGTACTAAAAAAAATTAAAAAAAAAAAAGATATCTCATTACCTCAAAGAATAGAGAATAATAAAACTTTTATTTTCTTATTTTATATTGAATCTGATTCAGCCTAAAATATCAGATTTGGCAACAATCTTATTATTTTCTCTAATAAAAGTTAAAATGTTTCTTATCAAATATAGTTCAATGTTCATTTTTTCTAGACTTTTCTGCATGACACAAAACTATTATACATAAAATTTTAGTTAGCAAGCTACCATCTCTTTTATTTGCTCTTAAATATATTTATTTCTCTAGCATGAGAGCAAATATAATTGTATGGGAGGCATGTGGAAACTAAGGGAGAGAAAAACACTAGTGCATTTTAGACACATTATTGTATAATAACAAATAATAAGGAAATAAAAACAAATATAATTATGCTTTTACTTATAACTGAGATATTTTATTAGAAAAACATTTACCATATGTTTATCTCTTTGTATAAATTTTTTACAATAGTTAGAACTTCAAATATTTAAATCATTCTTTTTAAAAATATTTATTTTTATAGTTTTCAACAGAGATAAAGACAGAACGAAGTGGAGGGGAGTGGGCAGAGCAGTCTCCATAGTTGTACATCATCATTTTTTGACATGGTTTTGTTCCACACTGGTGGGCAGGGGGGTGGGGGTCGTGGGAAACCGTACAAGGCAGGAACAGGGTCTCCCGCATGGGAAGCACACCCCAGTTCAGCATATGGGTCTGCATGGGTTGGGACCAGATCTCGATCCTTGGACCCCAGGGCTGCAAGTGAGAACTTAACACACTGAGCCATCTGGGTTCCCACTAAATTGTTTTTTAAAATGACGACTTGATTGAAGAAACACCAATAGGAAACATACATTTTTGTTTCCATATTTTCTAAAATTAAACATGATATATGTCAAAATACCTTGCTGAAATTATGGAAGGGCTAGCAAAAGAAATAGATATTATCAGTCCTGAAACCTAGTTAGTATCTCTTGTCAATCTTACTAATAGTATTTACTGATTAGTGTTTTTTACCCTAAGGAATGCTATCATGAGAATGAACCTACTATAGTGCTAATTGTAAATAAACCAGGAATTTATGAATGCCCAGAGAAGGTTGCATAAGGCATGGGATTGATGGGGAATGTAAGAGACAATGACATAAATGAGATGGTGAGATAAGTAACAACTCAGAGAACTCCTTAGTGAGGTTCTATCTGAACCAGAATGCATCTGAATGTAAAAAAAAAGGAACTGAGGAGCCATGCTGGTGTCAGTGTGGTCTCAGAATTTTCCGTGTTTTTGCTGTCTTGACATTTTTTTCTGGTCTTTATATTACTAATACAGTTGGTTCTAGGTAAGAGTTGTGATTATCATAATCTGATAGAACAATTTAAGCCTTTCTGATATCTCAAATTGTAAACAATATAAAGTCCATGTTGCTTTCAGATCATTATTTTTAAATAATATTTTAGCACCTATTGTAAGCCTTATGATTGAGAAAGAAATTCAAATGGAATTCCCAAATCTATTTTTCAGTTTGAGCATCTAAATGTTTCAGTGAGTTACATTTTTACCTGAATTTTACTCTTTTTCTACTCTACCAGAAACTCGGATTACCATTTGGGTAGCCTATGGTGGGCTGTGTGTCTGAAGAATGTTTAAATCTAGTTCCTTTTCTGTTTTATTTTATTCTTAAAATTTAGCTATAGTAGGTTTGCCTTTGTATACAATAGATGTTCTGTGATAATATATAACCAAACTAAGAGAATAAATATGGATTGAAACAATCATATATAAATATTAGTTCAAAGATGTAAAATGCATTATAGTGATATTTCTCATGGGTATGAGAAGCTCATGGATAAGGAAGTAGTCCAGAAGCCAGGCTGAGGGAAGGGGTATCACCTGTACTCAGGACAATATAATGCCTGTATCATTTTACTTTCTGTAAAAAAAAAAAAAAATCCACTGAAACACAATGGATAGAAAAGGAATAGACAAATATGTATTTTTTTTCTATTTCAAGACTTTAGAAAAGGACATAAGACAAAATTCATTTAAATTTAACTTCAGCATCAATGTGAAACTTGAGTTTTTCGGAGTTCTATGGAAAAAGCCAGAAATATTGAACAAATTTTGATGAATTAGTGGATTTTGAATTTTAGGATCTACCTTTCCTGTAGCTGCTTAAGGATACTTTATAAAACCTCATAGAATTTAACAATGTATGCTATCAAGCTAAATACTATAGAAATATGACAATAGTGCACTATGGTTTAGATAAAAATTTCTAAATAAAAATTTTTAATAAAAACCATATAGAAATTATAAATCAACTTTCCCTTCTTAATTCTTACCAGCATACTAACATTCAGGAACTATTCAGAAGGAGTCACATTTCCAACTAAATCCATGTGTCAGTATTTTTGCTTTTTAAGGTCTCTACTGATTTTTCTTAGCAACTGTGACATTCAACCTAATATTTTAAAGTTTGAGTTTTTAAATTATACCCAAAATTGATAGATGGCAAATACCTAAAGTTATACAAATTTATTATGCCATTTGGGAAAAAGAAAAACATAAAACTGTTGTTTAGGGGAAAGCCGGGACGGCTCAGCGGGTTGAGCGCTCGCTTTGAGGCCATGAGGACCGAGGATCGAATCCCGGCTCCGGCCCAGGCAGGACCCACGTGCTGATCTGGGGAGTTCCCACAGTTTGGTTCTCTAACTGTCTCTGTCTCTGTCTCTCTCTCTATCTGTCAAAAAGTAAAATAGAAATAACTATGCACTGAAGACAAA
>PVKE010026534.1:0-22233 GCA_004027555.1 Craseonycteris thonglongyai
CCATTTTTTAATTGGATTGCTTGTTTTTTTCTTGTTGAGTTGTACAAGTTCTTTGTATATTTTTGATATTAGCCCCTTATCAGAGGCATTGTTTGCAAATATTTTCTCCCAGTTGGTTGGTTGCCTCTTTGCTTTGTTGATGGTTTCCTTTGCAGCACAGAAGCTTTTTAGCTTGATAAGGTTCCATTTGTTTATTTGTCCTTTTACTTCCCTTGCCATTGAGGTCAGATTCATAAAGTCCTCCCTGAATCTCAGGTCTATAAGTTTAGTGCCAATGTTTTCTTCTATGCAATTTATTGTTTCCTATCTTACTTGGAGGTCTTTAATTCATTTTGAGTTAATTTTGGTATATGGTGAGAGATCGCAGTTCACCTTCAGCCTTTTGCATGTGTTTTTCCAATTTTCCCAGCACCATTTACTGAAGAGGCTTTTTTTCCCCACTGTATATTTTTTGCTCCTTTATCAAAAATAATCTGTCCATAAATTTGTGGGTTTATTTCTGGGTTTTCATTTCTGTTCCATTGGTCTGTGGGTCTGTTTTTCTGCCAGTACCAAGCTGTTTTGATTACTGAGACAGGTGTGTTTTTTAATGGAAATTCTATCAAGCTGTATGCACTTGGTGTGCTTTCCTGATTATGCATTCTATTTCCCTAAAAAGTTTACTTAAAAAAAAAAAAGACATTAGGGGAAGCCGGCATGGCTCAGTGGGTTAAGCGCTTACTTTGCAGCCCCGGGGACTGAGGATCAAATCCTGGCCCCGGCCCGTGTGAACCTATATGCTGAACTGGGGAGTGCCCCCAGTTTGGTTCTCACTGGGGTGATACCCTGGCCCAGTTCCTGCCCTGTGCAGCCCCTCACTCATCTGTAGAATGAAACTATGTGGAAAAACCAATGATGTGCAACCATGGAGACTGTTCTGGGTCCTCCCCCTTCTCTCTGTCTCTGTATCTCTCTCTCTCTCTCTTTCTCTCAAAAACAATAAAAAAATAAATCTTAAAAAAAAGACATTTGGGGAAGCCAGGATGGCTCAGTGGGTTAAGCGCTCACTTTGTAGTGCCCGGGACCAGGGATCAAATCCCGGCCCCGGGCCGTGCGGAACCATATGCTGAACTGGGAGCTCCCCCAGTTCAGTTCTCTCTCTGTCTCTGTCTCTGTATCTCTCTCTCTCTCTCTGTCAAAAAGAATATTAAAAAAAGACATTGGGCTTCTCTCACAAAGTGAAAACCATTACAACTATCTTATGTTAAGTATTCTTTGTTTTACTTATCTTTTATTGTTGCTGATAATGGTGGTGATAATCAGGTGAATATATATTTTGTCACTTGGCAGCTTTGTCATGCCACTGAGTGTTCTTTGTCAGATGTGACCTTGTGAAGGATTCATGTCCTTTGGTGGCCCTTCTGGCTGATGTGCTCCCTGCCATGCAGGTGTAAATGTGCATCAGATCAAATGTAACAAGCTTTTACTTGAGCTTGGTTTCTTGCAGCATCTCTCTTTCCTGGGCAGGATGGAGGCAAGCTTTGAAATTGCAGGTCCACAGGAGAATTTTCTTGCCAAATTGCAAAGGCCCATCGTTGGCAGTACCCTGAGATTCTTCCCTTTGAGACCTGCTGTTTCCAGAGGTCCCTGAGGGCACAATGGAGAGCACCCCCAAGCTGAGGCTCTGGATACTCTGGGGCCCGAGCATGCAGCCCCGTTTCCTCCACCTTCACCCAGGGAACACACCCCAATTTGCGAATGCAAACCCACTGCCAGTCTCCTACCACTCCCGACCCCCTTCCTTCTACCCACAGTACCCCCACTCCCTCATGCTCCCAGGCTGGGCCTCCTTGTACAGCCAGGGCCTTCTGCACCAAGATAAGCACTTTCTTTGCTTTTAGATGGAATTATTCTTCAAGTTCAGCAGTAGACTCGTGCTCTTTAAGAGACTTATTCGCAGAGAGCTTCCATCTCATCAAATTCATAATGATGGGTTTTACATGTATTAATACTATGTATGCCACAATGTCAACCGTTTCGAAAATGACAATAGTAAAATCTTCTAGAGAAACACTTCATTAGTTTTGCCAGGTGGGGAGCACTCTCACGGAGTGGGACCAACACCTGTCCCCGAGGACCAGCAGCTCGCATGTCTGCCTTCTCTGTCACCCTTTAGGGTCTTCCTTTGTCCTCTCGCTGTCTCTGGCCATGGGTCACTCCTGGGTGAGTTTGTAGCCCAGCCTGGCTTTCGCTGAAATGTGGCTATTCCTTAGGATCAGGGTTCCAGGGATGGGTGGGACAGAGGAGGAAGAGAGAGCGGTGTGGAAACAGTTATGCTGGATCCTGGCTCAACAGAAACTGAGAAGGAAACTGAACTGAATGGCTGGCTGGCTTCCTGTCAGAGGCTGACAGGCAATGCCAGTGTGTGACAGCAGCACGTGGTCATCATTTGTCTGTCGCTCTGTTCCATCTGTCACTGGTTGTTCAGGTATGTCATTGTGAAAATTGCAGGTGAGTGAAATTCAGATGTAGGAAAATCAAAAGCTGGTGGACTACAGTTTTGACTTGAGTTTATAGGATGTTAGAGCCCGGAAGGATTTGGGGCATCAGTTAAATCCAGAAGTTTTCTAAGTGTGATTGTGCAGAGCTAACTGAGGCAATGTGGGACCTTTACCACCCAACTGGTTGAGTTCTGGTTTGAAAGTCTTCTGTATTAGGGACTAGCGAATGGTCACACGTTTAGGCCTTGGCTCAGCTGGGGCTGGATAGAGGTGTATTGGCTATGAGACACTGGGGAAGCTGCTACTTGACCTTTGGCACTTCAATTTTCTTATCCCTAAATGAATATCACAACATATACCTATTCTGGTTGTTGTGAAGAATACATTATGATAAAGAAAGAGTCATAATAGCTGATATTTACTGAGTACATGCGATGTGCCAGGCATTTTTCTGGGTTATTTATATGCATTAATCAATGAATTTTGTTACAGATGAGAAATATGAAGCCCAGCCGAAAGTTACTGTTGGCAATTGGTGGAATCAGGACTGGATTCCAAACAGGGCCACAATCTTGACTGCAGGGCCCTCCTGCCTCTCATCATGGGTAATAAAATTTCGAGAGCTGTAATTTAGTGGACACATGCTATGTGCCAGGCACTGTGGGAAGAGCTTTCTATGGATTATTGTAATGCAATTCCTACAGCAATTCTTTGAGTTGTGGCATCTTATTGCTTTCATTTTACAGGTAAGAAAACTGGGACTTAGTGACCTTTACAGAGGTCAGCAACTTGGTACATTGGGAGTTGAATTTGAACCATCTGTCATGTGGCCTCTCTTGCACAGTGTGTGACACATGACAGCAGGGATAGCTTTGAGGCTGCACAGGCTAGTCTTCCAAGAAGGACCCTGTACTTAGCACAATGCCCTGACTTTACTGTCTTAGAGGTTGTCAGTATTTATCGTAGAGCCTGTGTGTTTTGTCAGTTAAGTTTGACAGGACAGTGGAGTGTGCTGATGAGCCAGGTGGCCGTGTGCACATGGGACTGTTATCCAGCAACCGCCCACGCACACATGCAGGCTCCACATGCATGTCATGCCTTGGGGCAGCTTTGGGTGCCACAGGGCCCCAAGGAGGTAGCTGTGCCTGGACCTGTGCCCAAATTTCTGGTGATATTCGTGGCAGTAACAACAGAAGTGAAGGTGGCAGTGGTTGTGGCCACAGGAGACAGAAGAGTTCCACATCGTGTAGTGCCAAGAGCCCGAGTGGAAGGCTGGTTTGCCCATTGTCCCCACAGCTTGTCCCGGAAGCATCTGTACAAATATTAACTCTCCTGTCTGAGCATCAGAATGGGAATCACAGCACTAAGGCGGTAAACTGTCAGTAATTCATTATGAAATAAAAGCCTACACATGGACATTCTAATAAAGCACATGGAAGAATTAGAGTTCTTCAAAGATTTAGAATTTCTGTGCAAACTACAGTACCTTGCAAAGCAAACATTCACAGGCTTAGGAATAGAAATTAAATTTAAAGGAAAAAACATTACTCAGCAATAAAAAAAGAATGGAAATCTTGCCACTTACCACAACATGGATGGACTTAGAGGGTATCATGCTAAGTGATGTAAGACAGAGAAAGACAGATACTGAAGGATTTCACTTATTTATGGAATCTAAAAATAAAAATAAAAACACTCCCCAAACCAAAAAAAAAACAAAACAAAACTGAACAAAACAGACACAAACCCACAGATACAGAGAACGAACTGATGATTTCCTGAGGGGAGGAGTGTAGGGGAACGGATGACCAAAAACACTTTTCATTTGAAGTTTCACATGAACCAATCATTAGTGAGGAAGACAATTTTATAATTAAAATTTCCCTTGTAATTAAAAATATGATGACAGAATCCCTAAACAAGCATTTTGAATTATGTACAGCCATGAAGTGGTTCCTTGTACAACATCTATAAGTTATAGGAAATATCAAAGGAAACATTAAAATACCATTATATGTGTTTGCATTTAAAGTTAAATATATGCAGCTGATCTGTATGGGGAATTAAATATTTTTAAAAAACATATTCCATGAGATTTATCAGCTCTGGATATACTCAAATTTATGTTTCAAATAACTTATCTTAAATTTATCCTAATATTGTCATAGTCTGTAATATACTCTTAACAGCTCCAGTGACAATTGTATCAGCAGGAAGTTCCTTCTCAAAGTTAAAACATTTAATAAATGTAATCTACAATGTTTTATTTGTCAAGACAGGCAGATGTCACTTCCAGTTACATTGGTTGAAAATGAACTTGCTAAAAGTATAGATTTTGATGATCTAATAAATTAAGTTGCAATAAAGTAAGTCTGAAAACTCTCAAAACCTATCCAATGATCATACTATTAGTTACTGTATTATTCAAATTACGAAACCAAACTTTTAAATATTGCTGTATTGGAACTTGTAAGTTTGTTGGTATCTATGTATCAGAAGTATCACCGTTATGTTTTATAAGCAATACAATGTTTTTGAAGGAAGAGCTTTCTCTTTGAGGACCATTGATGGCACTTCCCCTTGCTCTTTGAACAGAGGGTCTGGCGTTTTTATTTTGCACCTGGGCCTTGCACTTGTGGCCCAGGCTTGCGGAGTTGTCTTCACACTTGGATTCCCCTTCATGAGCTCGTCTTGAAGCTGACTGGGACCAGGGCACCCCAGGAACCTGTCTCCTGCTTCTGAACCTGGATGCTTGCTGGAGACAGCTTCTCTTCATTTTAAAGAATATTTTAATGAATTAATCAATGTTATTATAAATATTTTAATATTTATTAACATGATAATGTTGATATTATTAATTAGAATGATTAATTAATTAACTGTAATTAATATATATTTAGCTTACTATTTTCTTTGATTCGCCTCCTGTATTTTATCCCCCTTATCCACGTGACCCAGCTATGGGGGCTTTCCAAGGCAAACTGTGCTTCTATCCTGAAAGCACTCAATGGCTGTACTTAACACTTTAAAGTAATGTGGTTACCCGGGACAGAACCATCTCCACAGGTGACTAAGTGAAACATGTTGTGAATAGATGGGACAGGGAATTCTTCCTCACATAACACAGAGGAGAAACACAATAAAATCCCCCATTTCCGTGATTTATCCTCACCCTGGAAATGTCTTTTCTTTCTAGATAGCTTAGTACGACTTTCTCCCTGTAGCCTGGCCTCTCAGGACCCTTCTAATGCCCTGAACAAATCAGATCTAGCACTCAACTTGGACACCCACATGAAACAAAGGGCAGTGGGGTGTCTGGCTGTGACAACCTGCTGCTCTCAGGTTTGTCTCTCGGTTCAGGGAGGGCTCATTCCTCATTCCAAGAAGTTTCCAAAATTTCTTCACCCCAAAGCATGTTTCATCCTAAGGTATAATTCTTTTCAGAAAAAAATTCCCATTTTCTTTTGGGCTTCTCCACTGACCTTTCATTTGTCTTTCTTCCAAATTCTGCAGAGTTACCCTCAGATGCTCTTATTTGCCTTTTTGCTCCTGAGCTCTGTTCATGAGTCAAAAGTACATTCAGTAATTTCACAGACATCTATGCTTTGCACTTAGGTTCTCAATAAAAATTGATTGCAAGAATGACCCCTCAATGGAAAATTTTCAGGATTGGAACAGATCCATATAATTTAGCAATTAAACTTTAATTTTCCAAAGTGGAAAACTTTATTTTTCAAGTTCTTTTTATCTCAGGCAGCTGTTTTATCAAAAAGTTCTTTCTACTTTTAACCCAAAATCTGCCTCCTTTTCAGTATCAGGGAAAATAAAAGACTTACTTTAAAAAGGGAACTTATGCAAAAGAAAGTGCTCTCATTTTCCAAAGGCCTTGGAAGATTCTTTCAGTTATCACAAACTTCTATCTCCTCAGCCTTTTATTTTTTTTAAGCATTTGATTAAAAAATGTCTAATTCATTATTACATACTGCTCATGTATTTTAATTTTGATATTTTTGACTATTTTTTATTGTATTAGGTTAGAAAAATTTTGTAGGATGAGAGTAATTACAAATGACAATACTATTCTGTTGCATAAATGAATTTTCACTTCCCCATACCAATGTGCCTTGACGTGAGTTAAGTCCAGTGAACAGGTTAAGGTGAGACTTTACATGTAAAGTGTTATGGTAACCGGGCTACTTTATGAAAACTTGGTGGGAAAAAAAATAATAGACATGACCAAATTTAGGACAGTCAATTCAGTTTTGTTGCTTTTATTGGACAGATTTCATGTAACAGTTATGTGGGTAGCTATAATATATTCTAAAAGTTCAAAGATGCCCAGGTAGGAAGAGAATGAGAAATGCCCACCAGGAAGTCTATTAAGGTACAACTCAGCCTTCAGACTAAGAAGACAGCCATGGGCAGGAGTCCACTCAGAGGGTGTGATAAGGAGCCACAGGTACCATTTCGCCTGCATGGGAGGTAGTACGCCTTGTAACAAGCAGTCCATGCGCACTCAGCAGACGTGCAGGAGACTTCTCAGATGCCAGCTGCAGTGCAACTCCTTGTACAAAGGCTAAGCGGGGGACCTACCAGGGCTGAGGAGCCTCGTACTGCACAGAGCCCACAACCCATAGGCATAACCTCCAAGATCCCAGCTACCAAAACCCCCTGGCTCAGGGAAGCCCCCAATATGGCATGCCTCCCCATCAAGCATTTGTAATTCATTTATAACTCCTCTCAGTCTGATGCAAGTTACCAATCTGTGATTGTTTTTCTCATAAGCAATGTTGCTTAGAAACATATTTGACATTTGACTCTTGCCAGGTTACCAGGGGAACAACTTGGAAGTTAACCTCAGAGAAAATTCTCTTGCAGAAAAGCAAAATGTTTTGTTAGCCCAATACTCATAATCTGTAATATGAACAAAAGATAACGGGAGGGGACTGTGCAGTCTGAAAATATTGTAAACTTAATAGATGAGAAGCCAGACTTCCATCAATATTAATCATGTACTAGGCAAAACCAAATTAAACCAAAGCCCCTGCGTGGCTCATGGCTGTCACAAGGATCTTGGACCTTATATAGTGTCTGTCTTACTCACTGTTATATTTCTAGTGCCATATATAGTAGACATTTAGGAAATGTGTGTTGAATGATGGAATAAATGAATGAATAAAAGACTCTAATTAGGCTAGACAATTGAAAAATAAGATAGGCCAAACTTGCAACTAGCATGATACATTCTTGGTGAAGTAAAGTGAAAGCTGACAGATCTTTTCATACCAAAGTGAGGGTGTGTGGACCAGTTTACTTAGTGATAAATGACCCCTCAAAAACCACTGCTGGGTGTCAACTCAGACAAAAATATGTTAATGCTCCACAGTCCAAGGGCATTAAGAAACATTTTAATAGTTCTTTGAATATTTGGTTTAAGAAAACAAAGAGGTAGCAAAAAACTTTTTTCAAGATTTATTTTATTGTTTGAGAGAAGGTGAGAGAGAGAGAGAGAAAGAGAGAAGTGGGGAGGGCCCAGAGCTGTCTTCATAGTTGCACACCAGTTAGTTGTGACATGGTTTCATTCCACACAGGTAGATGTGGGGCCATGCAGGGTGGGAACTGAACCGGTGAGAAATTTCACTGCTGAGCAATCTCAGTGGTTACCAGTTATACCACATTTAAGCATATGGGTTTTCATGAGTCAGGCCTGGGAATCAAATCCTGGACCTCGTGATTGCAAGGTAAGTGCTCAAACACTAAGCTCTCCCAGCATCCCAAGAGGTATCACAAGTTTATAAAGTTTGTATTAACAAAAGTGTTAAAAGATGACTTATTTCCTTAAGAAATTGCCATTTGAAATGTTTTATTCTCCTATTCATAAATTTTTCACTAATTCATCTCAAGTAAAACTATGTCCCAAAATCTAAAAATATGTCCCAAATAATAGGGTAGATCTTATGTATTGAGTGTGCACTCTTCGGTTAATAGGATATATATTTCAGTTTATATGAAAATTTATTTTTTGGTTTTACCATTAGCTCACTAGCTCTTAAGCTTGGTAGAGGCACAGCCAGATTGATATTTAGTGATTACAGCTGAAGAACCATTACAAGCCCAGAAACTCAAGAACATTCCAAACTCAATGAATTTCAAAT
This sequence comes from Craseonycteris thonglongyai, assembly GCA_004027555.1. NCBI lineage: Eukaryota > Metazoa > Chordata > Mammalia > Chiroptera > Craseonycteridae > Craseonycteris > Craseonycteris thonglongyai. The sequence goes on from PVKE010026534.1 coordinate 8,636, forward strand.
TCATTGTTATGAATGTTTGCCAAATGGCTGGCATGTGAAGTGCATTCAAATGAGCATACACTTTTATTGTTAAGAAAGAAGTTTATATCATGTATTCAAGTACATACATCAATGTTAGGAATATTTTATTGACCTAATTATGAAAATAAGTTTCCTTTTCGAACGAATAGTATATAGAAGTCTTAGCTTTACTGTATTTTTTCTTTTTCTTATGCAGTAAAGGAGTTATTAATTGTTTGGCATATTTTGATTTAAATAAACCTAATTAGTTACAGATTTATTTTATTGAATAAGCAGATTCAATCACGCTGAAGAACTTGCTATGATCATCTAACTCCTATGGGAATTGATCGATAATACAATTAAGCCTTCACTTTGTAAGCTAAACATTATTTTTCTCAGTTACAAAACTAATGTCTTTTTAAATTTGATGTTAAAAAAACTATTAGCCTACAACACCGATTTACAAGGCCATTATGTATAATTACCTCTTTTCTAACTGTATCAAATGTCTTTAAACATTAAATTAGGGTCAATTTACGTGAATATGTTTGTATAAATATAGCCATTGAATTCATTGGCATGACTGTGATTTTCTTATTCACCAAACTAAAAATGATAAGAAAGAACTGTATACAGTTTTTGAACAGCCCGAAAAGTTATCTGTGTAAACCATGTCCTATCCATACAGTTGGCACTTTTGAATGCCTTAGTAATCCTTGGTACACTGGAATGATTTTAGCATTAGGAGGAGTGTGTTCTTATAACATTTTATTTGATTAATATATTTGAGGCTTTAGCTTTGGTGATCCTTTTTGGTTTCAGGCTTAACTTCATTTGCTTTCTGTCTCCCTCTGAATGAAGACATGCAAGTATCCACTCCAAGGTACTCAGCAAGGGCAAGGATCATCTTTGAAGATAACACTCTAAAGAAAAGCAGAGAAAAAGTCATACTACTTCAAGCAGAGTCAAAGAGACATCTTTGCAAAAATTACTTTCCAGTTATACAAAGCGTGATGTCCTGATCCATGCCATATACGTGTCACTAAATGCAGGGGATGAACAAAGAAATGCTGGGTCCTGGGAACTTGGAAAAATCCCAGTGCTCAGGCCACAATTTAGCCATATGTTATACACACTGAGTTCTGTGGAAAGACTGCACGCATCCTTATTTACTAGACTAACAAATGGTGGCAAAAACAAGAAAGAAAACCAGACTAATTAAAGAATTTCCTAGGCATCAGTTTTAAGTGTTCCCCAGGTAATTCCTGAGGTTGAGAACCGTGGTTTTGGTTCCTTGAAAATAGAGCATCTGTACCTTCATCTTAGTTCTGCTTAGATCAGCTCAGTTCTGTTCAACTGAACTCAATTTTGCAAATATTTATTGCATGCGCATTCTGTTAGGTACTGTACTGAGTCTGGAGCATGCAGCCAGTAACAGTTCAGAAGATGTGTTCTGTCCTCCTGGGGTATGCAATCCAGTGAGGAAGACATGTCATACAAACAACCATAGGTGTGATGAGTGCTACAAAAGGCATGCACAAGTGTGATGAGATGGAACATCAGGGACTTCGATGTAGTTGCTTATTCAGGGCAGCTCTTAAGCAAGCATGAATAGAATGTGCCATCTTAGAACGTCCCATGTGCATGCATGTTTAGTGAATGCAAGAATAAGCCTGACGTGTCACAAACATGTTGAATAAGGTACAAATAGTAAAATAAAGTGTTAAGACATTAATAACATAATTTTATAATAGTGAATCCCTGGTTGTATTTTCGACTCAGCTAGTAACTCACAGGATGGGAGGTATATATCCTGATAGAGTTTAAGATCTGTAACAGAGTTGAAACTTTGGTTTGAAACTTAGTTGCAGCACTTATTAGCTGTTGAACCCTGCATACATTATTCTCATTAAGCCTTGGATTCCCTAAGTGTGACAAAATGCACACAAAGCTGTCACACAGAGTCTGGCATATGTAGGCACCTGATGAATGTTAGGTGTTCTGTTTTCTCTCCAGAGGAAACAGTGGACCTGTGCAGAATTCCTCCACAAATACTCTGGCGCTCATAGCATTGCCCTGCGTGAAGTTGTAAGTGCTCTTTTGCTAAATGAAACGATGAACTTGCCAAATAGCCTCAAAATGTTTCTGGCAACACACTGAGGTCTTTTCATTCTTTGTTTTTAAAATAGAATTTATTCGTTGAACTAAAAGAATTCAATAATAATACTAATAATGTTCCCTTGAAGTAAATAATTTATATTCTGTGAGGGAGGCCTAATAGTTGCTAACTTGTCTCAGTGCCTGGAAAAACCAAGACACAGCTTGCAATAGTCGAATAAATTGTCCTGGTGCTATTAAAGTTCTTTTTACCATTTTAAAAAATATAAAGTTTTCTGGCAAAAGAGGTAGCAATGATGGGACAATTTGTTCACAAATAACCAAAATGGTAGAGAGATCATTATTAACTTACTGTTTAAGGAGTAATGCAACATACATAAATTTGGGCAGTACTAGGTAAAGTTGTTCTTCTAAAATAGCATTTAAAATTTTTTGGGCCACGTACTCCTGCTCCAGTATAGGCAACAGAAATGGATACCTGGAATTAAAATAAAGAGTTATAGTGTCAGAGTGGTATTTTTTTGTTGTTGTTGTCGTCATGAATTCCTAATTAATTATTAAATTTCAGATATGTAGTTAATAGCTGTAAGTAGCCAAACAAAATGTAAAAATTAGGAATTGCCTTGTGTTTTCTCTCATGACCAATACTGGGACCAGTGCTCATACATTTAATTTGCTAGCATGAACTCCTGGCTTTTATGATTTTCTGTTAGGTGGTGGTCTGGACATATTGAAGGAATGGCTTTTAGATTTTTGTTTTTGTATTTTTCTTCCCTCTCCTTCACCTCAAACTTCAAGTAATTGTGTACTATTAAGAAGCAAACTTGCAAAAAAATATTGTTATAAAAAAAACTTGAGCATGTGTAATAAGTCTTTATTTTAGGCAGACCATTGCTGAACAGTAAGCAGAACTGGGTGTTTGTGAAATGAGTGGGAGTTGAAATGAGATGAGTATATAAACAAAGCTCCTCTAAGACATTACTTTGACATTTAGTACTTTTATATTATGCTTCTTTATTCCTTGAAGTTCACCTTAAGAAATTCTGTTTCAGTTGATCCTTGAAATCTGATTGACTTCCCATAATTGAATGTTGGTGATTAGTCTTTTTTTTTTTTAAGGTTTATTTTATTGTTTGAGAGGAGAGAGAGAGAGAGAGAGAGAGATGGAGAGAGAAGAGGGGAGGGCTCAGAGCAGTCTCCATAGTTGCATATCATTAGTTGTGACATGGTTTCATTCAACAAAGGTGGATGTGGAGCTGTGTAGGGCAGGAACCACACTGGGAGCCTCCTACATAGGAGGTGAGAACCATCACCGCCATCCTGGTGGGGGCTGGGATTTGATCCCTGGACCTTACATTTGCAAGGCAAGTGCTCAACTGGCTGAGCTATCCTGGTATCCCAGTAATTAGTCTTTATATTTTATACTCCTAAAAGTTTCCTAGAACTGTATCCTCAGGTAACCACTAAACTATTGACTGTGTCCATGAGATTTTGTTTCTCTGTTGCTTTCAGTTTTATATTCCACATATGAGTGAAGTCATATGGTTCTTAGCTTTTTCTGTCTGGCTTATTTCGCTTAGCATGACGATCTCAAGTCCAATTCACGTTGTTGCAAATGGAAGAATTTCATCTTTTCTCATAGCTGAGTCCTATTCCATTGCGTATATGTACCAGGGCATTTTTATCCGGTCATCTATCAAGGGGCACTTTGGTTGTTTCCATGTCTTGGCCCCCGTGAATGGTGCTACAATGCACATTGGGGTACATGTTTTCACAAATTAAGGTTTTCAAGTTTTTTGGGTAGATACCTAGGAGGGGTATTGCTGGATCAGAGGGTAGCTCCATTCCCAATCTGCATTCCCACCAACAGTCTATAAGGGTTCCTTTTTCTCCATAGCCCATATCTTGTAGGGCTCCACAATTTTTTAAAAAGATAGTTTTTAAAAGAAAAAATATAAATGACCAACAGGTACAAGAAAAGGCACACAGTATCACCAATTATTAGGAAAATGCAAAGCAAAACGACAATGAGGATTCACCACACACCTGTTAAAATGGTTATTATCAAAAAGACAAGTGATAACAAGTGTTGACAAGGGAGTAAAACAAGGGAACCCTCATGCACTGTTGATGGGAATGCAAATTGGTACAGCCACTATGGAAGACAATAAGGAGGTTCCTCAAAAAATTAAAAATAGAACTACCATATGATCCAGAAATCCCACTTCTGGGTATATATACACAGGAATTGAAATCAAGATGTTAAACAGACACTTCACACATGAAGACATACAAATGGCCAACAGACATATAAAAATATGCTCAACTTCACTAGTTATTAGGGAAATGCAAATTAAAACCACAATGAGATACCACCTCATACTTGTTGGAATGGCTATAATTAACAAAACAAAGAACAATAAGTACTAGAGAGGCTGTCGAGAAAAAGAAACCCTTATAGATCATTGGTGGGAATGCATGACTGAATAAAAATGTTGTGTTACATATATATGATGGAATATTACTCAGTTATAAGAAAAGATGAAATTCTGCCATTTGCAAGAACATGGATGGGACTTGAGATCCTCATGCTTAGCGAAATAAACCAGACAGAAAAAGCTAAGAACCACATGCTAAGTCCACTCATAGGTGGACTATAAAACTGAAAGCAACAAAGGAACAAAATCTCATGGACACAGTTAATACTTTAGTGGCTACCTGAGGGTAAGGGGTGAGGGGTGGGAGAGGAAGGAGAGGAGCTAAATATATTTTGGGCATTACTAGGTAAAGTTTCAGAATGGAAAGAGTTGTATACCTGAAACCTACATAATTTTTACTAACCAACATAACCCTAATAAATATAACAATAAAAAAAAGAGAAATCAAGATCTTGTAGAGATAACTGCACTTCCATGTTTATTGTAGCATTATTCACAATAGCCAAGACACAGAAGAGAGTAAATGCCCTTCAACTGATGAATGAATAAAGAAAATGCAGAATATTATTCAGCCATGAGAAAAAAGGAAGTCTGCTATTTGTGGCAACTTGGATGAAACTTGAGGGTATTAAGCAAAATGAAATAGACAGAAAGAGATGAATACTGTATGATATCACTATATGTGGAATCTAAAAACGCCAAACTCAGATAAACAGAGTAGAGTGGTGATTACCAGGGGCTGGGTTTGGGGGAAATGGGGAGATGTTGATCAAAGAGTATAAACTTCCAGTTTGAAGATGAACAAGTTCTGAGGATCTAATGTACAGCATGGTGACATAGCTTATAATACTATACTTATATACTTTAATGTTGCTAAGAAAGTAGGTCTTAAACATTCTTACCACAAAAAGGACATGGCAATGATGTGCAGAGATGGAGGTGTTAGCTAATGCGATGGTGTTGATATTTTGCAGTATAATAAATATATCAAGTCAATAGGTTTGTACATCTTAAACTTACACAATGTTATATATTAATTATATCTCAAGACTATAATTATTCATTATTGTTTCTTTCATCCCATACCATTTTAGGATTATTGATTTTATTTTTCTGTAGACTTTGTTTTTAGCTTTTATGTACATAGGGACTCCAAGTTTACAAAAGTCATCATTTAACATCACTGCCTTCCTTGACTATCGTGCCATTTCCTCTTCGTTGGTCACATTTATTCTGTAGTTTTGACAGTCTAACTTTCATCTTTACTGTTATGGAGAGGTTAATGTTATGTGAAATTGTCAGAAAAAATTTCTTAATGAATGCAAAGGTCTCATTTTGCCCTTCACAGCTGTCCTCTCTGACCCGATGTACTTTCTTATCTGGTTAATTCCAAAACTTTCTAATTCTCCCGTTTAGATTCTTTTTTTTTTTTTTTGTAGATGTTTATTCAAATTTTTAAAAAGTGTATACCCAATAATACGACATTATTTTAATGGCCATTTCTTCAGCTCATATGGATTTTTTTATTATTTTATTTAAAAATATTTACTATGAAGAATTTCAGTGAAACAAAAATACTAGAGTACAATAAACAGAGGTGTGTCAGAAAATGATTAACAATGTGAAAAGATAATAAATGGAGCCACTTGAAAATGAAGCCAGAGCTGCCGTTCCAGAGAAACTGCCTTGCATGTCTTCAAACTTTCAGAATGTTAAAATAGGACAATATCATCTTTGAATGGGGCTTAAAGCAACATTGTGTCCCGAAAAACTATTTGCAAAGATAACAAGAAATCAGATATATATATGACTACTGGGCTGATGACTACAGAACTGAAAATTGAAAACATTCTTTATAACAAACATTGCTATGCTGTGTTATCTGCACCAATAAAAATGCCTTCCTTCTATTGACGTAATTATTCCCCTTTCCCTTCTCATAAACACCCCTCGCTTTTGCCTCCTAATTAGAACTCTCTTTGGGCTTCTGCCTGAATCGGTGTTTTCCCTAAATAGCTATTTTTTTTTTAAACCTCAAACAAATGCTTGTTGCTCTCACTTTGAAAGGACTTTTATTTTTGGGTTAACAAATAGTTCCCTGGGAAAGAAAAAGGTGTATAGTTTGCAACTTCATCTGACTTACTCTCCAGTTTGCTCACTGTACTCAGATACAGAGGCCTTCTGTCTGGTTCTTAAGTACCTGGTTCTTTCTGATTCCAGGATGGAGTTATCTAGAGTTATCTAGACACTCTACCTATTTGCTGTTTACATGGTTAATTCCTCCCTATCCTTTTGGTCTCAATTTGAGAACCTATTTGACCACCCTACTCCATTTAAAATTATATACCCCTGTGTCCCTCATCACAGCTTTTGTATTTTATAAAACTTATCCACATTACTGATACTTACTAATAATGTTATTTTAGTAATAATGTTAGAAATAAAGAAGTAAGGGAAATAACTTTTAAAGAGAGAACTTACTGCAACAAAATAAAGGCCATATATGACAAGCCCACACGTAATACACCCAGTGGTGAAAAGCTGACAGCTTTTCCTCTAAGATCAGAACAAGAGACGAGAATGACCACTCTTGTCACATTTATTCAATATAGCAATGGAAGTCCTAGCCAAAAATTGGGTAAGAAAAAGAAATAAAAGGTATCCAAATTGGAAAGGAAGAAGTAAACAAAACTGTCTTTATTTTCAGATGACATGCTGTTATATATAGAGAAAACCCTAGACCCCATCAAAAAATTATTAGAATGAATAGATTCAGTAAATTTTCAGGATGCAACATCAATATGCAAAAATCAGTTGTATTTCTATACTCTAACAACTATCAGAGAGAGAAACTAGGAAAACAATTGTATTTATAATTGCATCAAAGAGAATAAAAGTACCTAGGAATAAATTTATCCAAGAAGGTGAAAGATCGGTACACTGAAATCTATAAGAAGTGATGAAAGAAATCGAGAAGACACAAATAAATGGAAAGATAATCTGTGCTCATGGGTTGGAAGACTTAATATTGTTAAAACATCCATAGTACCCAAAGCCAGTTACATATTCAGTGCAATCCCCATCAAAATTGCAAATGTCATTTTCCACAGAAATAGAACAAACAACCCTAAAATTTGTATAGAACCACAAAAGACCTGAATCACCAATGCAGTCTTGAGAAAAGAACAAAGCTGGAGACACCACATTCAAACTATATTACAACACTATAGTAGTCAAAACCGTATAGTGCCTGCATAAAAACAGACATACAGATCAGCGGAACAGAATAGAGAAGCCATAAATAAACCTGTGCATATGTAGTCAATTAATTTACAACAAAAGTATCAAAAATATACAATGGTGAAAGGATAGTCTCTTCAATAAATACAGAGGGTGCCAAAAAATGTATACATACTTTAAGAAAGCAAAAGACTATTTTTAAAATACTCAATATATACCGATAACAAGATGAATACAAGTCACGTTTGACTTCTGCAATTACAAGAGGTGCATAAGTGGTTACCATCAGTGTTCAGACACTGCTGAGTACGGTGAACTACTGCGTGAGCAACAATGACCAGTGTCTACTTGTATTGCTATATGTGCTGCTTCAATTTACCATGTGTCTCAAATCTGTTATGAACGCCTGCAGTTAGGCATCATAGAGGTTCTGTTGCATGCTCAAATTTCCATTGTCATTGTAATTCCACAACATTCTCAAATTTCAAATACCACTTCAAAATGATCTTGCATTCCTCGAATGACAGCCGTGCTTCCGTCATTTTCTTTAACTGTCCTGCCTGTTGCATGGTGACACTAGCATTCATTCGATTAACACCATCTTCTCAGTGAATGTCATACTACACATTGCTACCGTAATTCAATTCAAGTTTGATTACATCTCTTAAAATGTGTATACATTTTTTGGCACCCCTGGTAGTATTGGGAAAACTGGACAGCCTCAAGCAAAAGAATGCATCTGTACCCCTATCCTATACCGTACACATATATTTGATAAACAAACAATAAATATTATAAATTCTATGTAGTCAATTTCTTCTTATAGATACTTTCACTGATTTTTGCTACATTATTGCATCACATATAATATTCCACTGTACGGATATGCCACATATTGGTTATCTATTTATTAGTTTATGGCCATTTGGATTGTTTTTACTTTTTAGCCGTTATTAATAATGCAGTATGAACATTTGCAAATACATTTTTGTGAGGATGTATGTTTTTACTTCACCTGGGTATACCCTAGGAGTGCAAATGATGGGCCATGTGGTAACTCCATGTTTAACATTTTTAGGAACTGTCAGACTTTTCCAAAGCACCTGTACCAATTTATCCCATTAGCAACGTGTGAGTGTTCTACTTTTTCCATATCTTCACCAACACTTGTAATTGTCTGTCCATTTGATTATAGCCATCTGGTGGATGTGAAAAGTTATCTCATTGTTTTCCATAACAGCTTTATTGAGATATAATTCATATACCGTTAGTGATTTTTAGATATTAGAAAGTCATTGGTCATTACCTAATTCCAGAGCATTTTCATCACTCCCAAAAGAAACTTTGTACCCATTAGCAATTACTCCCCATTTGCCCTTTCTCCATTCCTTGGCAACCAATAATCTACTTTCAGATTTTGTAACTTTGCCTATTCTTGGCATTTCATATAAATGAGATTAAATCATCTGTGGCCTTCTGTGCCTTGTTTCTTTTAAGTAGTGTAATGTTTTCATGGGTTATGTGGCAGCATGTATTAGTACTTCATTCCTTTTCATGGCTGAATGATATTTTATTATATGGGTATATCACATTTGTTTATCCATTCACCAGTTGATGGACATTTGAATTGTTTCCACTTTTTAAAATACTATTAATAATACTGCTATAAACATTTGTGTACAAGTCTTTGTGTGGACATATGCTTTTATTTCTCTTAGATATATTGATCTAGGAATGGAAATAGGGTAACTATATTTTTGAGGAACTGTCCAACTGTTTTCCAAAGTAGCTGCACCATTTTACATTCCCATAAGCAATGTAAGAGGATTCCAATTGCGTCACATCCTCATCAACACTTACCATCTGTCTATTGAGTATAGCCATCCTAGTGGGTATGAAATAGTTTTGCATTGTGGCTTTGATTTAAATTTCCCTAATGACTAATAATGTTGAACATTGTTTATGTGCATATTGATATTCGTATGTTTTCTTTGGAGAAATGTCTACTTAGATCTTTTGCCAATTTTTAAATTGGGTTATTTGTCTTTTTATTGTTGAGTTGTAAAGACTTCCTTATATGTTCTGGATACAAGGTCCCTTATCAGCCATATGATTTGCAAAAATTTTCTGTCATTCTGTGAATTGTATTTTCACTTTCTTTATGTCCTTTGAAGCATACATTTTTATGTTCTGATGCAGTCCAATTTGTTTCACTTCTGTTGGTTGATTATATTTTGGTGTCAGCTAATAAACCATTGTCTAATCCAAGGTCACAAAGATTTACACTTTTTAAATGAGTCTTATGGTTTTATCTCTTACATATAGATTTTTGATGTATTTTGAGTTAATTTTTCTATAATGGTGGGAAGTAGGGATCTAACTTCACCTTTTGCCTCTGTCTGTCCAGTTGTCTCAGAACCATTTGTTTAAAAGACTATTATTTCCTTATTGAATATTCTTACCACCTCTGTTGAAAATCAATTGAGCATAATTACAAAGGTTTATTTCTGGATTCTTCTATTCTATTGATTTATATGTCTGTCCTTAGGCCAGTATCACGCTGTATTGGTTAGTGTAGCTTTGTGGTAAGAGTTGATATTGGGAAGTCTGATTTATTCCAACTTTATTGTTCCTTTTCAATATAGTTTTGACTTTTTGGGTCCCTTGCATTTCTATATAAATTTTGGAATCAGTTAATCAATTTCTGAAAAAAAAACAAACAAATACAAAAACAAAACAAAACAAAACAGGTAGCTGGGATTCTAATAGTAATTCCACTGTATTTATAGATTAATTTGAGAGTACCTGTATTTGTATCTTAGCGACAGTAATTCTTCCAATACATGAACTTGGAATATCTTTGTATTTATTTAAATCTTCTTTAATCTATTTCAAAGATGTTTTGTAATTCTCAATTATCTTTTCTACTTCTCTCATTAAGTTTACTATCGTTTAATTATTTTCATGCTATTTAGATGGGATTGTTTTATTAACTTTATTTTTAGATCGTTTATTACAGGTATATAGAAAGACAATTAATTTTTGTATATTGATCCTTTATATTGTTCTTGCAACCTTGCTTAATTTATTTCTTTCATCTAATAATTGGCACGCACATGTGTGTATGTCTTAGGATTTTCTATAAATACAAGATCATGTCATCTGAGAATAATGATAGTTTTATTTGGATACCTATTATTTCATATTCTTGACCAATTATCCTGTTGAACAGGAATTGAATCAGAGTGGTGAAAACAAACATCATGTCTTGTTCTTGATCTTAGGGTAAAAATGTTTAATCTTTCATTATTAAGTAAAATGTTGGCTGTAGGCTATTATTTTTATAGATGCTGCTTCAAAGGTTGTAGAAGTTCCCATGTATTACTTCCTAGCTTCTTGAATATTTTTTTATCATGAAAATATTACATTGTCACATGCTTTTCTGTATCTGTTGAGATGATTATGTTGCATTTATATTTTGTTCTATTGTTACATTGAATAGTTTTCATGTTAACCCAACCTTACATTGTCAGGATAAATTGCACTTGGTCATGGTGTTTTATTATTATTATATGTTTCTGGATTCAGTTTCTAGTATTTTACTGAGAATATTTATATTTATATTCATTAGGGGTATTGATTTTAGTTTTCTTGCAGTGTCTGACTTTAGCATCATTGAGTGAGTTGGGAAGTGCATGTCCTCTTCAATTTTTGGAAGTTTTTGAAAGTTTAGTATTAATTCTTCTTTAAATGTTTGATAGAATTCACTAGTAAAGCTATCTTGATCTGCAATTTTCCTTGTGTGAAGTTTTTTAGATTACTAATTCCATCTCTTTTTTAAGTCAGTTAAGTATTTTTATTTCCTCTTGAGTAAATTTTTTTTTTGTCTCTGGGATTTGTCTATTTTATCTAAGTTGTCTAATTTGTTTTCATGTGGTTGTTCATAGTATTTTCTTATGACTTATTTTTCTGTCAGAAGCGATGGCCCTTCATTTACTCCTGATTTTAATACTTTGAATCTTCCCTTTTTTCTTTCTTGGTCAGTTCAACTAAGGTTTCATTAATTTTGTTGATCTTTTCAAAGAACCAAATTTTGGTTTTATTGATTTTGTCTAGTTTTCTATTTCATTTATTTCTGCTTAAAATTTATTATTACTGCTTGCTTTAGATTTTATGTGCTCTTATTTATAGTTTATTAAGGTAGAATATTAGTTACTCATTTAAGATTTTTTTTTCTTTTTTAATGTAGTCGTTTACCGCTATACATTTCTATGTACTGCTTTAGCTGCATCCTGTAAATTTTGGTATCTTGTATTTTCCCATATTTTAAAATCTCCAAATTTCTTCTGGTTTTGTGGTCTCTCCTGGCGAATGTTATATTGGTATGTGGAATAGTGAATTGTGTTGTTTTTAGGGAGAGTGTTCTATAGGTGTTTATTTTGTCTACTCAGCTTATAGTGTTCTAGTGTTTCTATGTCCTTTTTGATCATAGGACATCCTTTAATGATTTTTTTAACTATAATTTTAAAATTATTTTTAGAGGTTTTTCTAAGGCATAAATATGCATCTTAACCTATCAGAATCTACTTCAGATTGATACTACTTTAAATCCAGTGAGATATAGAAATTTTGCTTTATTTACTTTATTTCTTTGCTACTGGTTATATTACCTAATCCACTTTTATATTATTGTTATACATATTTTGTCTATATAGGTTATAGACCCAACAGTACATTGTTTTAATTATTACTTAATAAATTTTATGTATTAGAAAAGCCAAGAGAAGAAAAGAGAAAAAGTAAATATTTATAGATTTTGTTGTATCAATCTTTTCCGTTTTTGTTCTCTTCATTTCTTCCTGTGAATTTGAGTTACTATCGGGTGTCATTTACTTTGCTACAGCTGTGTCCCTACCCCTTCCTTTGTGATCTCATTGTCAAAGATATTACATTTCTATATGATATAGGCCTAACAATATTATTATGTCCATATTGCTTGTATATATGATTTTAAAGTCAGTGAAGAAAATAAAAGGGATGCAATATGCATTTGTGCTATCTTTTGGAAATTACCTACTTTATTACTGTTACTGGCACTCTTTGTTTTTCTTCACATGGATGCAAATTATTCTCCAGTGTCACTTAATTTCAGCCTGAAGAATTTCTTGTAGTATTTCCTATAAGGAGAAATTCTAGCAACAAATTCTATCAGTTTTTGTTTTGACTTCATCTTTTACTTCATTTTGACCTTGTTTTGCTTTCATTTTTTGAAACACTGTTTTGCTGGATATAAGTTTCTGGTTGACAATTTTTATCTTTCAGCAATTAGATGATGTCTTATATTGTTTTACTTTCTTACAGCTTTCATTACTTCTATTAATAATCAGCTATTAATTATATTTGGGTTTTCTTGTACATGATGAGTGATTTTTTTCCTCTTGTTCCGTTCAAGATTTTCTTCTTGTTTTCATTTTTCAACATTTTGAATATAGCATGTGTCTGGATATATAACCCCTTATGTTTATCCTACTTGGAGTTAATTTAGCTTCCTGACTATGTAAATTAATTGTTTTCATTAAATTTGAAATGTTTTCAGTTTTTATATTTTTGAATATTTTTTCTGATCCTTTCTCTAATTTTATTTTTATTATTTATTTCTATTTATTTTTATTTATTATTATTTTTTTAATATTATTATGTTTTATTGTTAAATTTAATGGGGTGACATTGGTTGGTAACAATCAGACAGTTTCCCAATGGACAACTCCACATCACATCACCCATGCATCGCATTATGTG
>PVKE010026535.1:0-22234 GCA_004027555.1 Craseonycteris thonglongyai
TAAAAAAAAGGAAAAAATCACAAAAAGATCTCAAAATGTTTTAAGAAAATGTATGAATTTGTGTCGGGCTGAATTCAAAGCTGTCTTGGGCTGCATGTGGCCCAGGGCTGAGGGTTGGGCCATCTTGATTTGGAAGAACCAGTTCAAGAAGCCAGCCTGCTATCCCCAGACCGGTAAGTCAGACGGCCATCTCCAGGGACAGTCCAGGAAGCCAAACAATAACTCTCTGTAACAATAGGTCCCAAATGGCCAGGACATGATGAACAGCTGCCCTGTCCCTGCTTCCAACTTAGGAGCAGCCTGAGAAAGCCAGATGCACAGCCCTAACCAGGCACCTGGGATGCCCCACTTTGGTTAACCTACCTGCAGCTTGCCCATGCCACCTGCCTCCACCCAGGGCACATGGGAAGCCTTCCCTTCTCCCACGCCGTAAAGCCTTCCCACTCCCGCCTGCCCTTGAACCTACAGGAACATAAATGTTGGTGGCTACTCTCTTTCTATCACAAGCTCTGAATAAATAGCTGTTGCTTATTCTCATGTGGATTTCATTTATTTCCACAAAATGTTAAACATATGTAAACTCATTTTGAAAAATGAGTCAAATGTGATGGATTAATTACTGTAGAGGGGCATGTCTATAGCATAGTTCCTTTCTCCACATCTGGGGACCCTGCTCCTTCTCTCTGGAATGGTCCAGTCCCCTCGCTTCCTCTCTAGGAGAATTCCACCCACCCTTCTGGGTCACTGCTTTTGAAGAATCTTCTCTCTGCCTATCATCAGCGAAGTTCCAGGAATCCTCTTCTTCCTTCCTTTATGTTAGAGTGACAGTATCAGTCCAACACACAATTTCTTTTCTTTTAATAGAAAAGAAATGAGTATATCCTGGGCATTACCTGTTTTCTGGGTGCTTCTTTATGTAGCATTTCACCAAACCCTCTCTTTGTGAGGTAGGAATTCCTCCCTTTCTTTAACAGATAATGAAGTTATGACCAAACTCACCATAGAAAATTAAAGCTAGGTCTGTCTTTCCCAATTAGATTTTGAGCTATTTGATTAATTGTTAAATTTATTAGGGTTACATTGGTTAGTAAAAATTACATAGGTTCCAGGTGTACATCTCCACAGTAGTTCATCTATGTGTTACAATATGTATTCACCACCCAGAGTCAGCTTTCTTTCCATCACCATATGTTTAGTTTCCCGTCCCCACTCCCACTCTCTCCCACTTACCCTCAGGTAACCGTTAAATTATTGACTGTGTCCATGAGGTTTTGTTTGTTTGTTGTTTTCAGTTTTCTATCCACATGGGAGTGAAGTCATGTGGTTCTTAGCTTTTTCTGTCTGGCTTATTTCACTTAGCCTGATGGTCTCAAGTTCCATCCACGTTGTTGCAAATGGCAGCATTTTGTCTTTTCTTATAGCTGAGTAATTTATTTCTTATACATTTTAATCCTTTATCCAGAGCTAATGCTGGACAAATGAAAGATGTTTTATAAAGGCTTGCTGAGTGAATGAATGAATGAATGAATTACTATAGGGTAGAAAAATGAATTTGTTGACAAGACTAGCCTGGTTTAAAGGAATAATGATTCAAAGGCATAGACCATATGGTTCTTATAGGTAAAGGTATATAAGTCAAACTTTTTCTTTTACCCAGGCCCAGTTTCTCTGGACAGGAGAAATCTATCATTGTAAAATTCCAGGTGGAGGCTGCAAGTATTTCTAGCTCGGGCTAGGTAGATTTGGGGGCTTTGATGTCTCTGAGTCACACATGGAAGATTTACCAGGCAGCAGTAGCTTCCTGCTTCAGTGAGAAGACAAATATAAGCACGTGACCTGTGCCTAAGCAACAGAATAGGAATTTTTTCTCGTAAGCAGTGCATACGAGAGTGTATCATTTTACCTAGCCTTAGGGAGTCCACATCTTTGATGCCTTTGGTTCCTTAATTATTTTAAACATTTTTGTTGAAAAGTTGTCATAGCAACAGCATCAACAAATATTTTGAAGGGATGAATTTCATTTCCAGCACCCTCAAGTAATGTTTTATTTTTGCCGGTTATCTACTCATGATGTTCCACACATAAGCATTTATACAATTATAGCCATGAAGCAATATCTATTTTGTATTCTATTTTACATAATATTACATCAAAAACATTTTATATGTTTCCACAGGCTTCATATTTAAAATTTCAATGTTTGCACAGTATTCCATAACCTACTAAACTATTCCTACATTGTTGTGCAATTAATTCACTACTCATATTATTATCATCTTCTAGATAATCCTGCAGGAAGCATCTTCTTGCATATTGGTTTTGCCTTCTGATTAATATTTCACTAGAATAAATTCTTAGTAGTAGAATTTCTGACACCTTGCGGCTTCTGCTAAATAATACCATGTTGATTCTCAGAAGCTCTTCTGCTAATTAAAAGCCAGTTGGTAGCTCTAAGATGCCTTGTGAACACCATGCATAGAGTGAGAGGCTAGACAATTGACAGATGCAGCATCTCCTTAAAAAGAATTAAAAAGCATTTGTTAAAGGTAGCCATGTGTGGGAAAAATGAACACTAAGCTGCCTTGATTAGAATTTTCGGAAGCAAAACTATTTTTTTCTGGATATGTGAATTTTTATAATGATAATAGAGGGTTTCCCTTAATTTGCCTCCTGAGTTTTGAAATATATATATAAAACCAGAGACCATTTTTTAACAAACACATTGGAATGCTTAAGTAACTGCTAAAAACATGAAACCCTTCATAAGGAATTGCATTCATACCGAGTTTTTTAAACTACAAAAGCAAACTTAGACTCATTTTATCTTTTTGTAGACCACAAGAGACAACCAACCAAGCATGATCAAAGGCAGGCTGAGTGGGCAAGTCAACTTCATAAACATAACCATAGCTGCTGCCAACCCAGGAGCACTCGCCATGTGACAGGTACAGTGCTAAGTCTCACTGAATGCACATAGCTGTTTCTGAGAGGTAGCTGCTACTAACATGCCCATTTTACAGATCAGGAAACTGAGACTTGAGAGCATGAGAGCAATGAGCTCCTACGAAGCAAGGTAGTGTCTGACATTGGAATCCAGCCTATTTGAGCTCTAGTCAAAAAGTGAGGTGAGTCACCGCATTAACAAGAGGGCTGGGTGGTGGAAGAGTCTACTGAAATAAAGGTAGTGGTTCAGGCCCAGGGACTGAGGTGTGTAAGATGGGAAGGGCAGGGACTCAGAGCCCAGCATTCAGGCAAGGATACTTGGGTCATGGTCTGGAGGAGTTATTTGTTATTCTCACCTACTCCCCACCAAGAGCCTGAGCTCTGCTGTTGAGCCCAAGCAATAGAAAAACTTTCCAGACAAACCATAATGATAGTCTCTGTCATTATGTTCCTGCTTCTGCTGAAATTCCATTGTTTCTTCCTGGAAGTTTATTGCAGCATATTAAGGGATTTTACTTTTTTGCCTTGCCCTTAGACAGCAGGCATTATTTTCTCAGCCACTAATCCACTGCCTCCCATCAGGTCTTGGCTTCCTCCTCTTCATCTGCTTCTCTTACAGCTAGAAAGTATCATGGTTTATGTCCAAGAAGTAGCACTTACTTGCCAATGTCACTTACTTGCCTATCTGGTCAGGAACAGATGATGATGTTCTAACATCATTAGACTTTGCATCTGTCAATCAAGCAGGCGTTAGTCTGGCTGAGCAGCAAAGGCATGAGCCCACAGAATGAGGGGACCAAAGCTTATACAAATGATGGAATTGGTCATCTTTTTAGACATTAATGAACTGTTGAGCTGCAAGCACCTGTATTCAGTAAGGGAGGATCAAACTACTTCCATAACTATTAATCAAGTGAAATCACTCTATTGTAAAGAATGCATTAGGAATTTTGAGCGCCATTATATTTTTCTTCAAGCCTCTTTGTGACAGTATTATGTTCAGAGCCAGGTATAAGCATTATATTTAATCTATTTACCCCTTTGATCTTTTTCTCTAAAAATTATTTTCTTTATTACAAGTTCCATCTTGCCTTCTCTATCTCTCCTTTATAACATGTTCTTTGAGATAAAAAGCCCATTAAATGCTATGAAATCCTAACCTACCTTTAATAAAGAGAGAATTTTGTGAGTCCTAACAAAAGCTTACTACATTATGAGAGAAATAGATTCACAATGTGCATGTATTTATTTTGCGTAAATGCTGGAGACTGTGCAGGGCCATCACTGGAAGAAAAATGGTAAATCCCATCCCAACGGTTTATCAGAATCATGTTTCTTATACTAAAGATAGACCATAATAGAAGATCTAACTTTCATGTCACCAGAGTCCCAGAAAGATAGGAAAAAGAGGGTTGGGCTGAAAAAATACTTGAAGAACTTTGATAGTAGAAGCAAAAAGGATAACTCTCTATTGTGGTTCTGAATGTATGTAGAGGAAATATTTATGATTACATTGTAAATGAGAAAGAGTAAGGGGACATAAAGAAAGGTATGTTTCCTATACTTTATTTGAACTTGTAAAATGGCAACACTAGTAGATTGTGTTGTTAAGTATATATAAAGTAATATTTAGAGCAACCACTAAAAAATCTTTATTAAGACACAAAGTACTACAAATAAATAAAAATGGAATTCTACAAAATTCTTACGTAATCCACAGAAAGAAAGAAAAAAGACAACAGAGAAATGAAAAACAAAAGGTAATAAAAATTTTAATGGTGCATTTATGCACAAACATCACCAGTTATATTACATGAAAATCATCCAAACACACCAATTAAAAAACAGAGATTGGCATAGGGGATTTTAAAAAGGTCTTAGCTACATGCTGTCTATAACAAATTTACTTCAAATATAATGATATAGTCCAGATGAAAGTAAAAGGACAGAAAATGTTATATCATGCAAACAATAATCAAAGGAAAGTGGGAGTGGCTATTTGAATATTAGATAAAGTAGACTTTAGAGCAAAACAAACAAACAAGCAAAAAACTACCAGAGACAGAGAGGAACATATATAATGATAAAAGGGCCAGTAAACCAAGGAAAAAGTTATTTTAAATGTGTATGCAATAGAGTTACCAAATATGTGAAGCAAAACTAATAAACTAAAAGTAGAAACAAATTCACTATTATGATCTTTTTGTTTTTTAAGTTCATTTTATTGTTTCTGACAGAGCCAGAAAGAGAGAGAGAGAGATAAAGGGGAAGGCCAGGAGCAGTCTCCATAGTTGTACATCATTAGTTTTTTGATGTGGTTGCATTCCACAGAGGTGAGCGGGGGCCACACAGGGCAGGAAATGGACCAGGGGCCTCCCACACGAGAGGTACGCCCACTCAAGCCAGGGGCCAAATGAGGGGGTGAGAGCCAAACTGGGGGCCCTCACATGGGAAGCACACCCCAATTTGGCATATGGGTCCACACGGGCTAGGGCTGGGATTTGATCCTCGGGACCCAGGACTGCAAAACAATTGCTTAACTCACTGAGCCATCCCGGCTTTCCCACAATTTCACTATTATAGGTGACTTTAATGCCCTCTCTCAAAAATTGATAGAACAAATAGAATAAAATCAGCAAATGTATATATAGAAGAATTCAACAACACCATCATTTAACATGATCTAATTGACATTTATAGAATATTCCATTCAACAATAGCAGAATGTCCATTATTTTCAAGTGCCCATAGAATGAATGCATTCCAAGACAGACTGTATTCTGGGCCATAAATCAAACCTTAATGAATTTGAAGAGTTGAAATCATATGAATTGTGTTCTCTAACCACAAAGAAATCGACAAAAGTCAATTAAAAATTTAATAGGTAAATCTCCAAACATTTGGCAACTTCTGAATAATCCAGAGTTCAAAGAGGAGGTCTCAAGAGAATAAAAACACCACATTGACCTGAACAAAAATAAAAATGTAACACTTTAAACAAAATTTGTGGGACAGTTTCAGTTATGCAAGATGAATATGGGGAAGCTGGGATGGCTCAGCGGGTTAAGCGCTTGCTTTGTAGCCCCGGAGACCAGGGATCGAATCCCTGCTCTGGCCCATGCGGACCCATATGCTGAACTGGTGTGTGCCCCCAGTTCAGTTCTTGCCGGGGCCTATGCAGGAGCCCCCGGCCCAGTTCCTGCCCCGCGCAGCCCTGCGCCAACCTGTGGAGTGAAACTATATGGAAAACTAATGCTGTCAACTATGGAGACTGCTCTGGGCCCTCCCCCTTCTCTCTGTTTCTATCTGTCTCTCTGTCTGTCAAAAACCAATAAAAATAAATCTCAAAAAAAAAAAAAAAAAAAAGAAAAGATGAATAACTGCTGAAGATTTAATGGATATGAATGTGACTATTGTTAACAATACTGTATTGTATTTTAAATTTGCTAAGAGGGCAGTTCTTAAATGTTCTCACCACACACACACACACACACACACAGACACACAAATGGTAACAATGTGAGGTGATAGATATGTTAATTAGCTTGATTGTGATAATTATTTCAAAATGTATATGTATATCAAAACATCAAGTTGTACACCTTAGGCAAATACAATCTTCATTTGTCAATTATACTTCAATAAAACTAGGGGGGAAATTGTGGGACACAGTTAAACAGTAATCAGAGGGAAATTTATGGCACTGAATGCACACATTAGAAAAGAAAAAAAGTGTAAAATAAATAATATAAGCTACCATTTCAAGATTCAAGGAGAGCAGACTAAACCCCAAAGCAAGTGGAAGGAAGGAAATGATAAAAATCAGAAAACAACATAATTGATACTGCAAAATAGAAAAAAAATCAATGAAAGAAAGAGTTGAATCTCAGAAAAAATCAATAAAATTGACAAACCGTTAGCAAGACTGACAAAGACACAAATTACCAACAACAGAAATGAAACAGAGACTATCACCACAGACACTGAAGACACCAAGAGGATTAAAAAGGGAATACTCTGAATATTTCTATAATAGAAATTTCATGTTTGCTGGTAACAAACTTGACATTATGTTGACATTTAGTTGATAGACTTAAATAAAATGGATCACTTTCTTAAAAAAACACAAACCACCATAACTTACCCAATACAAAACAGATAATTTGAATACCTCTATAACTCTTAAGAAAATTTATTTTGTAATTTTAAAATTCTACCTGCCCCTAATCTCCAGGCACAAATGGTTTCACTGGAGGATTCTATTAAGCATTTAAAGGAAAATTAACACCAATCCTATACAATTTCCTCCACCAAATAGTAATGCTTTTCAATTCATTTTATGAAGATTGTATTACCCTGATATCAGAAACCAGTAAATACAGTATATGAGAAGAAAACTACAGACCATTTCTCATTAATATATGTCTAAAAATTCTTAACAAAATATTAGTAAATAGAATTCATAGAACATAAAATAGTGACACAAAAATTAAAAATACAGTACTATTTACAATGCAAGGGAGAGGGGAGAGGGTGAGAGAGAATATGCACAGGGCCCATGTGCTGAAAACAATACAATGCTGAAAGAAATCTTAAAGATAATCAAAATAAATGGAGAGATATACCATGTTCATGAATTGTAAGATTCAAATATATCAATTTTTCCCAAATTGATATACTGATTTAATGCAATTACTGTCAAAATGCCAGCAAGATATTTTTGAAGATATATCACATTATTCTAAAATCTATATGGGAAGGCAAAAGAACTACAATAGCTAAAACCATTGTTGAAAAATAAAAATAAGGTGGAAGAAATCAAGTACTTGATTTCAAGACATATAAAACTATAGTTACAAAAACTATGTGGTTTTGCTATAGGGTAGACACACAGATCAATGGAACAGAATAGAAAACTCAGAAATAGAGCCAAAAAATATGTGTAACTAATTTTTTTTTTTTACATGGTGTGAAAGTAATTAAATGATGGAAAGAAAGCTTTCTCAGAAAATGGTGATAGAATAATTGAATATTCATAGGTAAAAAGTGAACCTAGACTGAAGTCTCATACCTTATACAAAAATTAACTCAAAATGGACACAGGCATAAATGTAAAACAATAGAACTTTAAGAAATAATAAGCAAAGGAGAAAATCTTCAGGATCTAGAGCTATGCAGAGTTCTTAGATGTAACACCAAAAGCACAATCCATCAAAGAAAAATTGATAACTTAGACTTCATTGACATTAAAATCCTTTACTCTTTGAAAGACCCTGGTAAGAGGAGAAAAAGACAAGCTACAAAACTGGGGAAAAAACATTTGCAAACAATATATTAAAAAAAAAAAGACTAATATTTAGGATATATAAAGAACTCTGAAAATTAAGTACAAAAACTAATTGAAATTGGAGAAAAGACCTAAACAGACATTTCATCAAGCGGATATACAGAGGGAAAAACAAAATAAAACACATAGAAAGACTCTCAACATTGTCATCCTTTGGGCAATGCAAGACCTCCATAAGATATCACTATACTCCTAACAGAAGACTAAAGTAAAACTATAGTGAAAACACACAATGCTGGTAAAGATGTGGAGAAACTGAATCATTCATACATTGCTGGTAGAAATGTAAAATGCTACGGCCTCTTTGAAAAACAGTTTGACAGTTTCTTAAAAAACTAAACATACAACTATCATTCAGCCCAGCAATTTCACTCTTGGCATTTATGCCCGAGAAATTAATACTTAGGTTGACATGGAAATTTGTACACAAATATTTATAACAGCTTCATTTGTAATAGCTCCAAATTTGGCAACAATCCAGCTGTCTTTCAATGGTGAATGGTTAAACAAACAAATACATTTATACCTTGGACTACTGCTCAGCAGTAAAAAAGGAACTGGTGATATGTAATAACAGCCTGGATCAATCTCCAGAAAATTGTGTTGAATGAAAAAAGTCAATTCTCGAAAAGCTACATAACTTTTCTATGGCTTCATTTATATAACATTCTTGAAAAACAAAAAAAGAAATAGATTAGTGGCTGTCAGAGATTAAGGAGGGAGTAGGGACAAGAAGGAAGTGGGTGTAGTTGTAGAAAGGCAACATGAGGGATCCTTGTGGTGATGGAAATGGTATTGACACTATCCACATCAATGTTGTGTTGGTAATATTGTACTACAGTTTTGCATGATGTTATCATTGAAAGAAACTGGGTAATAGGTACATTGAATCTCTTCTGTGTTATTTCTTACAAGAGCATATACATCTAAAATTATCTCAAAATAATAGGTTTCACTTTTAAAATCTAGTAATGAGAGGCTTCAAAAATATGAACCAGGAAAGATGTTTTGAGTGCTTCCTATGGCCAGAGGCCACTTTAGGAGCTAAGAACATATAAAAAATTAGAGAGGCTAAGTGCCTGCCCTCAGGAGGCACTCGCGTGGAAGAGAGAGAATTAATGAAGAAGTACACTCACAATGTTCTGTGTTGGTAAGAGCTATTACAAACAAAAAGCAATTAAAGGAGATAGTGACTAAGAGGAGGGGTAACAGGTAAGGTGATCCACAAAGGCCTCTGGGGAAGACGGTACCTGTACAGAGACTTAAGACAGTTCGGTCTGGGACACGTTAGATCGAGGTGCCACTTGGGTATAGTATCCAGGTAGAGATGTCCAGAAGGTGGAATGAAGACATAGATGTTGCAGTCATTTTCATGGGGATAGATACATAGTCATCATGGGACTAGAGAAGATAACTATGGAGAGAACATAGAGCAAGGATAGAAAGAATCAAGGACACAATCTTCGTGAGTCAATGTGAAACTCTTGCCATCACTCATTGATACTAAAGCAGAACCTAAGTAGGAGATATTCCTTTTTAAATGTATCTCAGCTCAGAGGTGACACATACCAACTCCTAAATAAAGATTGATTTATCAGATATCAGCTGAAGTCTAAAAAGCAGAGCTTCTGAGAGGACAGTTTGGGACTAAGGAGGTGGGGAGATGCCTGGAATACTGGGAGGTCTGGGACTTGCTTTTGAGTGGGAGAGAGGGTCTCTACAGCCAGCCTCAGTCACTACTGGGCACCAACGGCACCAAACACATCACCTCTGACCCTCTCACAATCCCATGAGGGATTCTCATTGCCATTTCACAGACGAGAAAGCCAAGGCTTAGGGGAACTGAGGGGCAGGAGGAGGCCAAGCCAGGATTTGAAGAGCTTTCCAAATATGTGACCACATTTGGAAATAAGGTATTTGCAGATATAATTCGTTGCATCAAAATGAGATCATACTGAATTAGACTGGGCCCTAAGTCCAGTCACTGGTGGTGTTATGAGAGAAAGAATAGAAAGATTCAGACACATGACACACATAACAGGGAAGAAGGCCAGAGGATTGGAGTGATGTGGCTGCAACCCAAGGAACTCCAAGGATAGCTGGGAGCCACCTGAAGCTCGGAAGAGAACAGGAAGGAGTCTTCTTCAGAGGGAGTGTAGTCCTGCCAACCTGTATTTAGAACTGGCAGCCTGCAGAAAACTGTGAGGGAATACATTTCTGTTGTTACAAGCACTTCATCCGCAGTACTTTGTTATGGCAGCCCTAGGAAACTAATATTGAGCCCCTGAAATGGACACAAGCCCATGTATTCCACACTATTGTTGCCAGAACTTTTAATGATACCATTCACACCTTAGGATCCCAAGTAAACATTTACCAAACAGAACCTTCCCATCGCAATCATTTCCTTTTCTGTTCCTCCTCACGCACTTCCTTCAGGTCCACGGTCATTGTTTGTATGTTCGTTTTTGTGTCAGAGTTTATATTTTACACACTTCAAGGATTCATGTGTCACTGAGTGATCTGGTCAAAGACTACAATGCCTAACCTCCCCCACCCTCTTTCGAAAAGCCCACATTTCTTCTTAGCTGATCAGATGAGTCTTACCTAAGATGTCAGTGCTAGATGCCATTCATCTCATCCATCCAGGTACTCTTGACCTGGAAGACCCATGTCTCCCATTCACTGTGGTATGAATATAAGTGGTAGGATTTTATTCAAAGGGAACCATCAGCTTATCTCGGGGATTTTCCTAAATAACATTCATATTGTGGAGTTTGTGGGCTTCACCACTGAAAGCCAGATTTCCTTAAAAATTCCACTGGCAGCCTTTTTCCATAGAGCTCCAAACAAATGGCAGTCTGGCTCATGTCCTCAGTAAATCTTGTTCCAGCAAGTTCTGCATCCACTTAACTTTATGAATTAGGGTTCTGTGGTTTGGATTCCATCCCTGCTCCCGCCCACCCTTTTTTCAATTTAAACCTTTGCAATCCAGGATTTCAAAGTTGGGGGCTGGGGATGCTAGATGGAGCATCACATCCTTTGTCTCTTGCTGCCCCCTGCTGGGGAAATCATTGCTTTTTGTTTTGTTGTTTTACTTTTTTAACTAAGGAAATGAACAGATAGGTTCTTAAGGGTGGATGGGTCAGGAAGAAGCCTTTTCCCTTTCTTTCTTTCTTTCTTTCTTTCTTTCTTTCTTTCTTTCTTTCTTTCTTTCTTTCTTTCTTTCTCTCTCTCTCTCTCTCTCTCTCTCTCTCTCTCTCTCTCTCTCTCTCTCTCTCTCTCTCTCTCTCTCTCTCTTTCTTTTCTTCTTTCTTTTTTGAGAAGCTATGTCTTAGAAAAAGAAAGAGGGTCAGATATTCTCCCTTATTTGAGGCTCTCAGTTTATTTTAAAAAACGAAGATTGGCGAAACTGGGATGGCTCAGTGAGTTAAGCGCTCGCTTTGCATCCCCAGAGCTTGAGGATCAAATCCCGGACCTGGCCCATGTGGACCCACATGCTGAACTGGGATGTGCCCCCAGTTCAGTTCTTGCTGGGGCCTGTGCAGGAGGCTCCCGGACCAGTTCCTGCCCTGCGCAGCCCTGTTCCCACCTGTGGAGTGAAACCGTATGGAACACTAATGCTGTCAACTATGGAGACTGCTCTAGGCCCTCCCCCTTCTCTCTCTGTCTCTCTCTCTGTCAAAAAACAAAACAAAACAAAACAAAACATAAAAAACGAAGAAATGGAAGCTGATATTTAAGACATGTTCACATTTAGTTACTGGTATTTTTAAATGCACAGAAATATAATATACTGCAATTGTGCTCCCATAAAATAATTCACCTGGAATTATCACTGTGGAAGTATCAATTCACAGTACACTGCTGGTGGGTTGGCCCCACAGCCTCACCACCCAACGTGCAAGGTTGTGTGCGTTTTCGCTTGGACACCATCTTGGTTAGAAAAGTTATCTGAGGGAAGGAGGTGACTGTTTACCCCCAGGAACTGCTCCAGGGCCGAAGGCCATCAGAAGAGCCCGGAGGCAAGCCCTGATTCCGGAACTTGGCTGCAAGAGCAGGAAGGAAGTTCACTGAAACAAGTTCCTCACTATGGGCTGCCTGGTGTGAGAAAGCTGGGGCCTGCCTCTGCTTCCCGCAGCTGAGGGACAAGCATTTCTGTTCAGGTTTCAGACCACGGATGTCACCCTCTAGGAAAAATGAAGTTCCTACCAGAAAGGGCCAGTTTACCATGCTGCATAAACTAAGAATACGCTGCTTCTAGGCCTGTTCCACTTTGGTTTTCCTTCCCTCTCACATTTTCACTCAATAGGTACCCAAACATAATTCAGTTAACAATACTATTTTTGTTTTAATGGTGAATCAGTTGAAATAGGCTTTATCATTTAAAGTAGTTGTTCTGAGATGCTGGACAGTGAATCAGAATCAGATTTAGGTTGATTTGAAGGAACTCATGGAGATGGCAATACATACTGCTCTTCCTACCTGAGTTTGTGGATTATCATTTGAGGCCACATACCTTTTTGCCCGGGCATCCTTGTATCCCACCAGGTACCCCTAATCAGTATCTCTAACATGGAAATTTCCTCCAGATCTGCTTCTGTCTCACACATGCTCCCCCACCCCCCAGTAATGAGTAATTGAGAGTAAGGGTTTAAAAACCTCTGTTGCAGTTTCACGTTGCTGCAATGTCTACATACAAAATCAATGGACTTGTCTCCTGGAATGGATTAGGGACCAACTTCAGTGTTGTCAGACTGGAGTGGTGGGGTCATATGTGATATGATGGTACACTAATTATGCCCATTAGGATCAAATTTTGGTCTGGGATGAACTGGGAAAAATATTCAATCTTTTACAGGTAGTTGGAGGAGCATAAGGGTTATGATTCCTGCCTCTTCCCTGAAAGGTTACCGTGGCCTCTCTGTGTGGAGGGTTACTCTGATTCCATTTCTTACCCCCATTAGAATATGAGTTCCAAGCCAGCACAGCTGCTGCTGTCTTACCACAGAACCCCACGCCCCAATGGGGATTGGCATATGAAAGGCATTAAATAAATGTATCTTGATTGTCCCATGCCTCTGGTCAGCAACTACCGGAACTCCATAAATTTCCTATGCTGCAGTCAGAACAATCTTTCTAAAACTCAGATCTCATCAAGACCACCATCTTTTTCAGACCCATTGATGACCCCTCAGTTGCCAAGGTCAAGTCAGAAGTCTTTAAGGATCCTCAGAAGGTACGTGACCTGCATTCCAGCCACATTGAACTCTTCATGTCTTGCTAAAGGACCATGCTTTTCAGACTCTAGGCCTTGGCTCCTCCCTCTGCCCAGGCTTCTCTTCCCACTCCTTGGCCAGAAGTAACACCTTCAGTCCTCAGCTCAGCTACAACTCCCACTGAGAGCCCCTAGAATGACACCAATCGTATTTTATTGTAATTATTTTTCTGTGCCCATTTGAAGTTGGATTTATGCCTACCATCCCAAACTATTAATAAGATCAATACTTGTCACATAATTGGTGGGCAATAAACATAAATCTGTCTTTGTGTCAGGGTGATGGTGTATTATTCAAGATTTAACAATCTAGTTTATTTACTAATTGATTATATTTTTTTCTTTTCCTCCTACCTA
Source organism: Craseonycteris thonglongyai (assembly GCA_004027555.1). Classification (NCBI taxonomy): domain Eukaryota; kingdom Metazoa; phylum Chordata; class Mammalia; order Chiroptera; family Craseonycteridae; genus Craseonycteris; species Craseonycteris thonglongyai. The sequence continues at coordinate 13,926 of PVKE010026535.1, forward strand.
TTCAGTATCTTTGTTACAATCTAGTTTATTTATTAATTGATTGTATTTTTTTCTTTCCCTCCTACCTATTCAGTATCTTTGTTTTCTGGAGGCTACATGCAGATCTTGTTAATTTGGTGAAATGGCGGAACATTGACTTGAAAGAAACTGAGTCAGCCCTCATTCATCCCGACATGGGCAACCAGGCTGCGATTCTGGATAGTGATGTTCTATCAGATGACATATGAATCACCCCTATGACATGGTTTGAGACAACCATTGCAGAACAAACCAGACCCCAGGAGATGTTCATCCAGATGTAAGGCAACCAGATTTTAACATTGGTAAAGTGGGACACCATTGACTGGGGGGAAGGGGGTTCTTGATTAAAAATTTGGTCTATCTCCCACCGTTCCCTAGCTTGTCATGCATTCTTTCCAAAAATCGGGACTTTTTTAAAACGCCGCGGGACGTGGGACAAATTGTTAAAAATCGGGACTGTCCCACCAAAAGCGGGACGTCTGTTCACCTTATCCAGATGTCAACCCTAAGGAGTCCTGTGACTAACTTCCCCTTGCCTTTGTTCTGCTTCTTCTTGTATACCTATAGAACTTTCTGAACATCTAGGAACAGAGATGGTGGTCTTTGAGACAATAGTCTGACATCATCTCAGAATGCCAGTATTTTGAATAAACCTACTTTTCTTTCTCCCGACACTTGTGTCTCGTCATTGACTCCTGAGTGGCAAGCAGCCAAACCTGAGTTAGGTAACAGAATCTGGTAAGTAGGCAGGACCAACCTGGGCTTGGTAGTTTCACTTTCTTGTTCCCTAGGGAACAAGTGGGAGGAAAGAACTGCACCCAGCCTGGACCTGTTGCTGCTCGTAGTGAACTGACCCTGGAGGGTGATAAAGGAATGTCCCAGCAGCTGCTGAAAACTCTTATGTCTTGGGGACATTCTCGGTTTTCCCTTTCCCAACATTGGCCACCTATAAGTGCTTAAGTTGCATAGTCAATAGTTTGGTGGTTACCTAAGGGTAAAAAAGAAGGTGCATGGGAGAGTGGGGAATTGGGGAGAGGTGGGCAGAGTAGGGAGGGGACATCAAATATATGGTGATGGAAAGAGCTGACTCTGGGTGGTGAGCACATAATGCAATGCATAGACCATGTAATGTAGAAGTGTACACCTGGAACCTATGTAATTGTTACCAACCAATGTCACCTCAATAAATTTAACAATAAGAGAAAGAAAAGTAAAATATTTGTTAATAAAAAAAAAAATGGGGGAAGTCAGGATGGCTCAGTAGGTTAAGCGCTCACTTTGCAGCACCGGAGACTGAGGATTGAATCCTGGCCCCGGCCCATGTGGACCCATATGCTGAAGTGGGGAGTGCCCCCAGTTCAGTTCTCTCTCTGTCTCTGTCTCTGTCAAAAACAATTAAAAAAAAAATGCTTAAGTTGGTGGAATTGAAAAAAAATTGTTGTTTGGAAAACCAATGGATTCCAAATCTGAGTTAATCACACTGAAGGCACACCGGGAACCCTCTGTCTCCTTGCTGTGGGTTGTGTCATTTGGGTTTTGTAGCATTTGCGACCTTGTTGAGGCCAATCTGCAGTACAGTGCCGTTTGGTGGGAGATAAGATTTTGACTCCTCAGCTCCTTACTTACAGAGGGAATTAGTTTGGGTTTGTGAATACTAATTTGGTCTGTTTGTAATTTGTTTTCCTATTTCCCCCCTGGGAACTTCTATGTCAATACTATCTGTGAGCCCTCTGCAGCATATCTTGGCTGACTGATTAACCTATAGTTGTAAACCAAACACAAAAAGAAAAATGGTATTTTACTGTAATACCACCTGGCCTATGTATGAGGGTGTTGTGCTCCCAGATCGTGATCCCAACAGCAACCAAGACACCAACTCCGATGCAAGTACAAAGAGAGGTTTTATTGCTACAAGCTCGAGCCCGGTCCGTCCGTCTCCCAGTGCAACTAGGAGAGAACAGCCCCGAGTCCCGTTGGGCAGGGTGTTTTAAAGGGAGAAACTACGAGCAGGAAGTTAGGCTTTTTGTGTCGCCATCGGATTGGATAGCAAGGGTGACCCTTGGTTTTATTGGATGGGGCAGATTATTTGATGGGAGGGGGGCGGGACCAGGGGAACAAATTTTCAGTTTCTTTTTCCTTAGGTTTCGTTTTCCTGGGATTCCGGAAGGTCTCTCAGGGTGGGGCCCATGTCATAAGATGGCGTGTCCTAGTCTACTAAATGGCGCCCTCTAGTCTCTACAAGGGATAGGCAAACAATTCAAGGAATAGAGGAGAAGGGTAAAAAATTTTATTTATTATTTTTTCTCTTCAATATATTCACTCAACCCTAATACACTTTTCATATCTTTTATTAAGTTTATTTATACATTAAAAAAAAAGAGAGAGATGTGTTTTTGCTCTCAAATTGCAGCTCTAATCTCTTTGTTGTCTGTAAATTTCTTCCATCAAAGCTGTTTTTGTGATATTTGGGAACAAACAATAATCAGACAGAGCCAGGTCTGGACTGTAGGGAGGGGAGTTTAATGTTTGGGAGCCACAGTCCTGAAGAGTAGCCATCACAACATTGCTCTTGTGCACGGGTGTGTTGTCAAAAGCAGCACCCCTTTGGTCCATTTTCTTCTTCTTTTCTCCTTCACAAATTCTTTTATCTGCTTTGGAAGACTGGAATAATACTCTCCAGTTATTGTGACACCTTCATCCTTATAATCGATCAGCAGGATACCCTTCACATCCCAAATAACAGTAGTCATGATTTGTCCAGCTGATTGCAACACCTTCAGCTTCTTAGGGGGTGGCGTGCCCTTTTCATGCCACTGCATGGACCGCTGCTTTGACTCAGGTTCATAGTGATGAACCCAAGTTTCATCTCCAGTGACAATTCCGTTTAAAACTTCATCTTCATTGTCGCTGCAGAGGTCCAAAAGCTGGCGTGAACACTCGACATCCTGTTGTTTTTGAAGTGGTACGGGTATTCTCAGTACCCACCTTGCACTGACTTTTGACATCCTAGGTGCTGATGGAGAATATTCAAAATGGTTGTAGGTGATACTTCAACCATTTCTGTAAGTTGCTTTTATTCAATCTGAACCTCCCATTACAGTTTTTCAACTTTTTTGACAATGTCTGAGGAAGTGGCCTCCACAGCGCATCCTGGACGGAGGTCGTCTTCAGTCAACTCTCTGCCTTGCCCAAAAAGGCTGTGCCACTTGTAAACCATGGATTTCACAGGGCAGCAGTTCCTGTAAACTGCAAACACCTTTTCCAAAATGGCTTGAGGTGTTTGTTGGTATTTTGTGAGGAACTTAATGATGACACTAATTTTGATTTTATTCATATTTGGAGTTTTCTTCACATTTGACATGCTTCTTCAGAAATATCTGAAAGAACACAGACACAAGTAGGCTGAAATTTGGCACATATACTAATAATAAGTCACACAATTAAACTGTGAGTCCTAATACTCCCACCTCTTTCCGATAACCCATCTGTTCCGTGAATTTAATGACCTTCTCTCATATGTATTAGATTCCGATGAAAGAAGGCCCCTTGATGCAGTAGTTCCCAACGTTTTTGGCATCAGGGACCAATTTTGTGAAAGACAATTTTTCCACAGACTGGAAGGGTGGGGGGCGATGATTTCAGGATGATTCAAGTGCATTATATTTATTATGCACTTTATCTCTACCAGTATTACATTGCAATAATGTTATCTGTATTTGCAGCCACTCCCTAATGCTAGCATCAATGCCTCAGCTCCACCTGAAATCGTCAGGCATTAGATTCTCACAAGGAGCAGGTAACCTAGATTCCTCACCTGTGCAGTCCACAATAGGATTCCTGCTCCTATGAAAATCTAATGCCACCATTGATCTGACAGGAGGAAGAGCTCAGGCGATAATGCAAGCGAGGGGAGTGGCTGTAACTACTAATGAAGCTTCGCTAGCTTCCCTGCTGCTAAATTCTTGCTGTTCAGCCCAGTTCCTCACAGGCTACAAACTGATATGGGTCTATGGCCTGAGGGTTGAGGAGCCCTGCTTTAAGGGTCTTTGAACTATTACACTACCTAACAATTAGAATTGTTTTGTCAAAGGTTAGGAAATGAGATAAAATTTATTATGTGCAAACCTTAATGATGTTATATAATAGGGACTGTGAAAGAAGTAAACTAAACTGATGGTTCAGAGAAAAGGGGAGTCCACCCGTCTTCTGGTCCACTTATAATTGGACACCAACTCTATGTTAAGAAATTTGGCAAAAACAAAAGTTTTATAAGATCTTCCTAACTCTCAGTCACTCTTAAGGTCTTACAGATAGCCAGAAATGTAAACACAACTACTACTGTCTGAGGCTGAGGTAACTGAAGAAAAAACAAGTGGCTAATTTCAGAAGCCAGACCTTCACCCTTTTTTTCCTCCAGCATTGTTGGAACTGTCGGGGGCAGTTGGAAGACCTTGGGTCCTCTCTGCAACTACTGGTAGTTCTGTTTATGTATATGATCGCTGATATCTGTTTGTGTTTTATATATGATATAGTGCTACTGGTGGATGCTACTAATTGCTCACTTTTCAGTTGTCGATATAAACTAAGGTCCTGAGGATTATGAATTTGAATTAATATGAAAGAAAATGATGTAGTATGTTTTCAAAAAGGGAAGGTATAAATACCTTAGCAATACATTTTTAAAGGAATTGTAAGAAAATAGTTTGTCCTAAGGATGGTTATTTTTGAATGAGTAAGAAGCGATGAACTAAGGGATTAGGAAAGTTGTAGGTTTGTGAAGAAAAATCTTGATAAAACATTTTACTTGTGATTAAGCTAAACAAGATTTAAATCCCATGTAAGACAAAAGTTTTTTAGACTATTGGTCTGCTATTGATAGTATGGGAAAAAAGTTTCATGAGCTTCTGTATTTCAGAACTGCTAGGGTTCATGTGCCCTTCTCAATGTCAGATATAAGCCAGCATAACGAAGCTTGCCCTGATGCTTTGCTAACCTGTCAGCATGTTATAGTACGTAATTCTGACTGATCTATTGCATCCCTGATAAGAAGGCGCAAATCCTAAGGAAGCCCAGGGAATTTGTTCCAGTCTTTAATAACTGAGACAGAGAAAATGAGGAAAGAACGAAACAGTGAGACCAGAGACAATATCAGAGACAGGCCAGACTTTTGGTCACAGTTAGACAGACCAAGGCTGAGGCCACCTCAGGGCCACACTAGCAACCCCAGAAGAGTAACACCAGGTCAAGGAAGCCTGCTTTGGATGTAGAAGCTGAGACCATTGGACTCAGAAGTATTCTAATCCCCCCAAACAGCCATGCTCAAAAAGGGCACTGGAAAGGAATTTTCCCCTGTTCCCTTGACCAACTCCTTTTCGGTAAGTGGCTGCAATTGACTGGAAGAGCCCAAGGTTCCCAGTGGCTCCCAAGAAGACCTTCAAATCACGGGTGACCACTCAACATGGCAGATAAGCCTACTAATTTCCTTATTAAACAGGGGCACCTTACTCTTCCTTAACCTCTCACTTGAACCTGTTTCCTATGAAACCTGCTGGTTTGTGGGGATAAATAGAGCCCCCAGATTCTGGGCTCATACTCAGCCTGCTTCTTGCCAATGGCCTGTACCTTAGAGCAGCGGTGTCAAACTGGCGGCCCGCAGGTCGCATGTGGCCCCCGAGGTAATTTTTTGTGGCCCACGATGCTCTGAAATAAAATAAAAATAGAAAAAATTGTTATGAAGAAAATAGCACTTAGGGGAGATCGAGGCAATACCATACACACAATTCCCTCGTTAACCCTTTAACTACTGAAGACGGGTGTACATGTGGCCCAGAGCCTTTCCTGGGGGCCTGTGGGCGTGTATAAACGTGCTGACTCAGTTCCAATGACGTTTGTAAATGTGACGTGGCCCGTGTGAATCTTGCCTGTTGCACCAAATGTCCCGTGTTTTCATTGAGTTTGACACCCCTGCCTTAGAGGAAATGTAAAATGAGTCTATCAGACTTTAAAAAGGACTGTGGAAAGCTGTCAGGAAACCTCCAAGCCCTGGGTCCAGTTGCTACTGATGACTAACCTGGGCCTCCTGGAGCTGCTCTTTATCGTCTTTCTCTTAAGCCTTATCTTAAGTCTGGTTTCCTCTTTACTTGTGCCCCACCCGAGGTCTCCACTGATTGCTGTTTCTTTCTTAACCGTACCCAATCATCACTGCAATTTTGTCTTTTTAGCTCTCCTCTTCCCTAGAAGAGGAGTCTGGGTGACTAATATCTTTGTGAATTTGTCTAAAGTAATAGCTAGGGACAATGTCCTCTCTGACTGCTGGACATGCCATAAACAACCCCAACCAAACCACAACCTGCTACGTTTCAGCCTGCATGCTTTGATGTCAACTGTTAGTGTTCAGACCATGTCTCTTCAAGCTCACTGTCAAGTTTGTATCTTCAGGGAATGCCAGGATGGCTCAGCAGGTTAAGCACTTGTCTTGCAGTCCCAAGGTCCAAGGGTCGAATCATGGCCCTGCCCTGTGCAGACCCATATGCTGAACTGGACCGTACCCCCATTTTAGTTCTCATGGGGGTGAGCTTCCTATGTGGGAGGTCCCCAGCCAGTTCCTGCCCTGGGCAGCCCCACACCCACCTGTGGAATGAAACTATGTAGAACACTAATGACGTGCAACTATGGAGACTGTTCGGGGCCCTCCCTCTTCTCTCTGTCTCTTTCTCTGTCTCTGTCTCTCTTTCTCTGTCAAAAACAATAAAAATAAATCTTTAAAAGTTTGAATCCTCTAGGACAGGGATTCCCAACCCTGTGCCCGCGGGCGCCATGGCGCCCGCAGCCCAATTTATGTGCACCCGCTATTATTTGACTGCATCAGAAGTTTTTCATAAACACTAAGTAAAACTATATTTTTATACATTGGTTAGAATTTTAAAATATTGTTTGAGTATCTACACAGGTTTATTATATTCTTTGGTATGTTTGCGATATCGTATGTGTAAGTTTTTCCCTAGCTTTCGCCTTTGTACATGTCGCGTCTTATTTAGCCGCTGCGCTCTTTAAACTCTCCTCCACCCAACCGGGAGACGCCAAGTTGCCATTTTGATTGCGGTTGCTGGACTGATCGGGTCGTGACGGTTAGCTAGGATCACAGTGTTTTGATATATTCGATTTTAAATGAACTAAAAGTGAGGTAGGTAATCTATTATTATGGTGGCAATTTGATATGATATTGTAGTTCTGTAACTATTTTTATTTTTATTTTTTTAGTCCTAAAATGAGTGGACCAACTAAGAGAAAACGAACCTATAATTTTAACACAGACTGGGAGGAATCATATTGTTTCATTAATTTAAAAGGTAAATGTGTTTGCCTGTTGTGTGGCAGTAGTATTGCAGTGCCGAAAAAACATAATGTTGAACGTCACTTTCAGACAAGTCATATCACTTTTGATACGAATTATCCACTTAAATCTGAAGTAAGAAAGAAAAAAATAAATCAACTAAAATGAAGTTTAACTACTTAACAGACTGTTTTCACTAGACATGTGGAAAAATCTAAAAAGGCAATCATTGCTTCTTTCAAAATTTCTCACATGCTCGCAAAGAAGAAAAAACCTTTCCAGGATGGTGAATTGTTGGAAGAAGCATTTCTGACTGCTGCCGATTGTTTGTTTGAGGAATATTCTAACAAGCGTGAGATTATGTCGGTGATACAAGACCTACAGTTGTCAAATAACACAGTCACAAGAAGAATAGACGCAATTTCAAAAGACTTGCAAACTCAGTTCAAGACTGACTTTGAAATATGTGACTGCTTCTCTCTGCAATTTGACGAGTCAACAGATAGATCAGACACCGCACAGTTGGCAGTTATGGTGAGAATGGTATTTAGTAACTTCACAGTAAAAGAGGAACTGTTGCAAATATTACCAATGAAAGGACAGACGAGAGGTGAGGATATTTATAAAACTTTCAGAACATATGCTAGGTCGATAAACATGCCTTTGCATAAGTTGTCTGCGATAACTACCGATGGGGCACCAGCAATGGTTGGTAAAAACAAAGGATTTATTGCCCTTTGCAGGAAAGATGAATCATTTTCAAACTTTATGTCCTACCACTGTATTCTCCATCAGGAAGCTTTGTGCTGTAAAATACTGCCCTTTGAACATGTTATGAAAATAGTCACAAAGATAATCAACTCTATTCGAGCAGCTCCATTGCAACACCGACTTTTCAAGGCCCTGTTAGAAGATACTGAAGATAAAGAACATGATCTCATCCTGCATACTGAAG
>PVKE010026536.1:0-22232 GCA_004027555.1 Craseonycteris thonglongyai
AACGTCTTGGCCTTCTGCAGCTGGGCCACTTAGATCTTCTTCAGCCTGCTGAACTGTTCCTTTTTCCAGAAACATAGATACTATTCAAAAATTTTCTGATAGACTTGTTTTGAACTGCTGTGGCTTGGTCAATCAAAGGAGCTGAATTTGACACAAGTTCAATATCATTTCCTTCAAAAATTAACTCATTTTTTCTGGGTTTGAGATACTGAACAAGCAACACTTGACCTCATCTGAGCCCTGTAGATAAATTTTTCACCCAAGAAATTTCGGATTTCAACAAGAGAAATATTCTTCTGAATAACAACCTTGATGTGGAAGTGAGTACACACAGGCCTCATTTTGTAATGAAAAACTCAATGTGACACCCTTGATCATGTTCTATAATACACTATAGATAGTGCGAACCGGAGCCAGTTCCTTTCCACTTCCCCACCATTTTGTCAAACTGGAGCCTTTTCTTTTTCTTTCCAAGAAGATTGAGTTCTACATTGATACAATTGAAGTACCTCTGGACGGTGCCTCTGGGACCCTTCACAATAACTGCATCCATGCATAGAGATGTCTTCATTTTTCTGGGATGTTCACAGTGTGATTTCTGAGAATGATCTTCCTCCCAGTAGATGCAGGAAAGAGCCCATCCTTATTTTTTTCCCCATAGGATTGCTTTGGCAATTGGAGGTCTTTTGTGGTTATATACGAATCTGAAAACATTTTGATCTATTTCTTTAAAGAATGTCTATGGGATTTTAATGGAACTTTTGTTAATTCTGTATATTACTTTGGGTACTATGGCCATTTTATCTATGTTAATTATCCAATCCATTAACAAGGAATATCTTTTCATTTCTTTGTGTCTTCTTCAATTTCATTAAATAGTGTCTTATAGTTTTCAGGGTATAAGTCCTTTACATTCTTTAAGTTTATTCTGAGGTATTTTATTATTTTTGCTGTGATCACAAATGGCATTGTTTTTCTCATTTCTTTTTCTGATGTTTCACTGTTGGTATATAAAAATGCAATTAATCTTTGTACATTGATTTTGTATCCTGCAACTTCACTGTATTAATTTATCATTTCTAATACTTTTTTGGTGGAGTCTTTAAGATTTTCTGTGTAAAGGATCATGTCATCCTCCAAAAGTGAAAGTTTTAACTTCTTCACTTCCAGTTTGGATACATTTTATTCCTTCTTCTTGCTTGATTGCTCTGGCTAGAATTTCCAGTACTATGTTGAGCAACAGTGATTGACAGGGGACAGCCCCATCTTTCTCCTGATTTTAGAAGAAGAGGCATCAGTTTTCCCCATTCAGTATATTTGCTGAGGATTAATGGTATATTGTGCTTACTATGTTGAGGCCCTTTCTTTCTATATCTATTTTAAATGTTTTGATAATAAGTGGATGGATACTGTATCTTGACAAATACTTTTTGTGTATCAATTGATATAATCATATGGGTTTTATCTTTCATTTTGTTTTTGTGGTGTATCACATGAATCAATTTGCATATGTTGAACCACCTTGTGCCCCTAGGATGAATCCCACTTGATCATGATGTATAATCTTTTTAATGCCTTGTTGTATTCTATTCCAGTATTTTGTTCAGGATTTTTGCATCTGTGTTCAACAGATATTGGTCTATAATTTTCTTGTGTGTGTGTGTGTTGTCCTTACCAGGCTTTGATATTAGGGTAACAGATATTGGTCTATAATTTTCTTTTTGTGTGTGTGTTGTCCTTACCAGGCTTTGATATTAGGGTAATGTTGGTCTTGTAGTATAAGTTGGGAAGTATTGGCTCTTCTTCAATTTTTTGGAAGAGTCTGAGGAGGACAGGTGTTCATTCTTCTTTGAATGCCTGGTAAAACTCATTAGTGAGACCCTCTGATCCTGGACTTTTGCTTTTGGGGAGGTTTTAGATGATTGTTTCAATTTCCTTACTGTTCATTGGCCTATTTAGGTTATCTAGTTCTTTTGAGTTCAGTCTAGGTAGGTTATATGTTCCTAGAAACTTGTTCATTTCTTTTAGGTTGCTAAATTTGTTGACATATAGCCTTTCATAGTATTCTCATATGATCCTTTATATTTCTGTGGTGTCAGTTGTAATTTCCCCTTTTTCCTTTCTAATTTTGATTATTTGTGTCTTTTCTCTTTTTCCCTAGGTGAGCCTAGCGAAAGGTTTGTGAGCTTTATTAATTTGTTTGCAGAACAAGGTCTTTGTTGCATAAATTTTTTCTATACATTTTCTCAATTTCATTTAGTTTCACTCTAGTTTTTATTATTTTCTTTCTTCTGCTGATGTTGGGTTTCATTTGTTCATCTTTTTCTAGTTCTTTAAGATGTAATGTTGAGTTGTGTGTTTGAGTTTTTGGGGGTTTTTTTTGTGTGTGTGTGTGTTTTTTGTTTTTGTTTTTTGGTCTCTTGAGATAGTCCTATAGTGATATAAATTTCCCTCTTATTACTGCTTTCGCTGAATCCCAATAATTTTGAAAAGATGTACTTTTCATTTATTTCTATGTGTTTTTAATCTCACTAAATTTCTTATTTAATCTAATTGCTGTTTAATAGAATGCTGTTTAATTTCTACATATTATGTTTCTTTCTGCTTTCTTTTGCAGTTGATCTCCAATTTCAAATCTTTATGGTCAGAGAATACACTTGGTATGATTTCAATTTCCTTAAATTTGCTGAGCCTAGTTTTGTGTTCCAGTATATGGTCTATCCTTGAGAATGTTCCATGTGCACTAGAAAAACAATGTAGTCTTGTGTTGTTGGATGAAGTATCCTGCAAATGTCAATTATGTCCAGTTGCTGTAAGGTATCATATAAAACTTATATTTTCTTATTTATTTTCTGTTTGGATGATATGTACATGACTATCAATAGGGTGTTTAGTTCCCCTATTATAATTGTGTTTGTCAATTTCTGCCTTTGTTCTGTTAGTAGTTGCTTTGAAAATTTTGGTGCTTCCTGATTGGGCGCATATATATTAATAAGTGTCATGTCTTCTAGTTGTATTGTCCCCTTTATCATTATGAAATGTCTATCTTTGTCTCTTGTTATCTTTTTTATCCTGAAATCTGTTTCATTATATGTAAGTATGGCTACACCAACTTTTCACTGGATACCATTTGCTTTTAGTATTGTTTTCTATACTTTCCCTTTCAGTTTGTTGTCCTTGTAGCTTATCTGTATCTCTTGGAGGCAGCATATTGTTGGGTTTTGTTTTTTAATTTAATCTGCTCCGCTGTGCCTTTTAATTAGTAACTTTATTTACAATTTAGGGTGATAACTGATATATAAAAATTTTCTATAGTTCTTTTATCTTTTGTTTTCTGGTAGTTTTTATTCCTTTTTTTTCTGTCAACTATTATAGTTTGATAGTATTCTATGATTTTTTTCCTCTTTTTTTATGTTATGTGTCTCAGCTCTGGATTTTTTTTTTTTTTTAGACAGAGAAAGCAATGTGATGACAGAATTGAATCAAAGAAGGATATGTTGGAAGCAGAAGTCAGTAAGGAGAGAGGTTTGAACATCCCATACTGCTGGCTTTGAAGAAGGAAGGGGCCACAAGCCAAGGTACAAGATCTGACAATTAAGTTCATGACTCACTTTAGAAAAACTGATACATACCTCATCATTGAATATCATTACGCCCATATTCCAGGTACTCCCTTTGGAAAACTATGCACCAATGCCAGCACCTTGTCCACTTGTCAAAGGAAATTTGAAGCTCTTTATCTGACACAGCCATCCGAGCCCTCTTTATATTACTCTTGATGTCCTGAATGTGATCAAAGTATCTTCCTTTCAATATTTCTCTTATCTTTGGGTAAAGAAAAAAGTCAATGGGGACCAGATCAGGTGAGTATGGAGGGTATTCTAATACAGTTATTGGTTGACTGGCTAAAAACTCCCTCACAAACAGTGCCATGTGAGCTGGTTCATTGTCATGATGCAAGAGCCATGAGTTTCTGGTGAGAAGTTCAGGCCATTTTTTCTCACTTTTTCATGCAGCCTTTTCAACACTTCCAAATAGTCAACTTGGTTGACTGTTTGTCCAGTTGGTACAATTTCATAATGAACAATCCCTCTGATATCAAGAAAGGTTAGCAACATTGTTTTGACTGTTGATTGGTCTGATGGATCATTTTTGGTCATGGAGAATTGGCTGACTTCCACTGTGCACTTTGATGCTTTGTTTCAGGGTCATATTGGTACACCATGTTTCGTCACCACTGATAACATGGCCCAAAACATCAGCTTGCCTCTCTGAAAAGTCTTGGCAAACTTCAACTCTTGTTTTTGTTCATTGTCAGCTCCTTTGGGACTATTTGTGCACACACCTTTCTCATGCCAAGATTTTCAGTGAAGATTTACCTAACTATTTTTCTATTGATGTTTACTTGGTCTGCCATGTTTCTCACAGTCATCTGAAAATTTTGACACACGATTTGACAATTTTTTGCAATGTTTTCTTCAGTTCTGCTTGTTACTGGTCACCCTTACCTCTGTTATCAGTGATGCTTTCTCTCCCCTTAGTAAAATGTATAATCCATTTGTACACTACAGTTTTCTTCATATTATCCCCATAAACTTGAATATGTTTTGATTGCACTTCCACTCTTCCTAAGTTTAACAAGAAATTTAATGTTTGTTCATTTCTCTAATTCAAGTTCTGACATTCTTGTGATGGCACACAAAAACACACAACAACAATAATGAACATCACTCAGCAATACACTGCCACATTTTGACATGAACATAGATGTGAGACACTGATATACCAAGGTTATGAAACCTTACCAAGTTGTTTGTACAGTGCTGCCAACGTAAGTGCACGGTGGAAAGTGTGCCAACTTAATTGTCAGACTTTGTATACAGGCAGCCTGTACAAGCTGGAAGGGAAAGAAATGGATTCTCCTAAAGAGCTCTCAGAAGAATCACAGTCCTTGATTTCATCTCCATAAGACCCCTTTCAGATTTCTGACTTCTATAAACTTAAGGTAATAACTTTGTGTTGTTTTAAGCCCCTGAATCTCTGGTAATGTTCTACATCAACAACCTAAAACAAGTATATTTTCAACCTAGAACTCAAAAATTTATATAAATATTTATTTATATAAAAAAATTCATATAAATACATAAAAAATGTACACTGAGAAGTATCATTTGCTAATACCCTGTCATCATCCACTTGTTCATCCTTCAGCCCTATAACAATTTTCAGTAATTTCTTGTTTATTCATCCAGTTTTTCTTTATGTAAATATACTCATACACAACTGTGAATATTTGTTCATATTTCCTCCTTTATTAGAAGAATGATAACATATTATATACTGTACTGGACCTCATTTCTTTTAATTAATAATGTAAAGATAGGTAAATGTAGTTAATAATTAATTTGACACTTGTTAATAGAATAAATCTTAAAAGTTCTCATCACAAGAAAAACATTTGTTAACTCTGTGAGGTAATGGATGTTATCTATAGTTATTATGGAGATCATTTCTCTCTCTCTCTCTCTCTCTCTCTCTCTCTCTATATATATATATATATATATATATATATATAATCATTATGTTGTACACCTGACAATGTTCTATGTCAATTGTATCTCAATAAAAAGAAATAAAAATACAAGATATAAACTTAACTGTATAAAAATTTAAACATTTGTTTAGTGCATGACACAATCACTGAAGTCAAAAGATGAACTGGAAAAAGAAATTGCATGCATCCACAATAAAAACAAAAAGTTGGTTGTCCAATGATTGTGAATTGTGCAAATTAATTATGTTTCATTCATATAATGGAACACCATGCAGTCACGCAAACACTTGCAAAGGCAGGAAGGAAATTAGAATTTGGTGGTGATCAAAAAGAACTTTAGCCCAACCTTAAAGCTTTAAAAAATTTTTATGATGAACCTACTTCTGTACTTCCTGTGTAATTAAAAATAAAAGACAACAGGAAAAGAACAAGAAGAATATATATTTATATACCTTTGAAAAACTTCAAACATCTAGTATTAAACGAAAAAGCCAGGGAGGCCATGATGGTTCAGCACATTAAGCTCTTGCTTTGCAGCGCTGGGGACCAAGTTGAATCCCGGTCCTGGCCCGTGTGGACCCATATGATGAACTGGGGTGTGCTTCCCATGCAGGAGGCCCCCAGTTCAGTTCTAGTACCCCCCACATTTGGCCCCTGGATTGAGGGGCGTGCCTTCCATGTGGGAGGTCCCCAGCCCAGTTCCTGCACTACGCAGCCCCCGCCCACCTGTGTGAAACAAAACTGTGTCAAAAACTCATGACATACACTATGGAGATTGCTCTGGGTCTTCCCCATTCTCTCTGTTTCTCTCTGTCTCTGTCAAAAACAATAAAGTAAATCTTTAAAAAAATGAAAAAAAGGAAGCTGGGATGGGGGAGGGCCCAGAGTAGTCTCCATAGTTGCATATCATTGGTTTTTCCACATAGTTTCATTCCACATGTAGGAGTGGGGCTGCACAGGGCAGGAACTGGGCCGGGGTCTCACCCCAGTGAGAACTGAACTGGGGGCACTCCCCAGTTCAGCATATGGGTCCACATGGGCCGGGGCTGGGATTCGATCCTCGGTGTTCGGGACTGCAAAGTGAGTGCCTAACCCACTGAGCCATTCTGGCTTCCCCCTCTCTTTGTCTTTAGCCTTTGTCATTTTAATTCTGATGTGTCTTGGTGTGGGCCTCTTTGGACTCATTTTGTTTGGCACTCATTGTGCTTCCTGTGCATGTACATCTGCTTCCTTCACCAGGTGGGGGAAATTTTCTGTCATTACTTCTTTTTCTTTTCTTTTTTTTAAGATTTATTTTATTGTTCTTTTGACAGAGACAGAGAGAGACAGAGAAAAGGGGGAGGGAAGGGCCCAGAGCAGCCTCTATAGTTGTGTCATCAGTTTTTCACACAGGTGGGCGGGGGCCGCACAGGGCAGGAACTGGGTTGGGGGCCTCCTGCATGGGAGGCATGCCCCCTCGAGCCAGGGGCCCAACTGGGGGGCAAGAACCAAATTGGGGGCCTCCCGCATGGGAAGCACACCCCAGTTCAGCATATGGGCCCACATGGGCCGGAGTCAAAATTCGATCCTTGGTCCCCAGGGCTGCAAAGCGAGCACTTAACCCACTGAGCCATCCCGGCTTCCCCTAGTTCTTTTTCTTAAGATTTATTTTATTTTGTTTTTGACAAAGACAGAGAAAGACAGAGACAGAGTGAAGGGAGAGGGCCCAGAGCAGTCTCCATAGTTGTGTCATCAGTTTTCGACATGATTTCGTTCCACACAGGTAGGCAGGGGCCGTGCAGGGTGAGAACTGGTCTGAGGGCCTCCCCCATGGGAGGCATGCCGTCTCCAGCCAGGAGCTGAACTGGGGGGCGAGAACCAAACTGGGGTCCTCCCGCATGGGAAATACATCGCAGCTAAGCCGTATGGGTCTACATGGGCTGGGGCTGGGATTTGATCCTCAGTCCCCAGGGCTACAAAGCCAGTGCTTAACCCACTGAGCCATCCCAGCTTCCTCTATAATTCCTTCAAATAGTCTTCCAATTTCTTGTTCTCTCTGTCTTCTGGTACTCTTATGAAGCAAATGTTGGTATGCTTGATGTTGTCACAGAGGACCCTTAAAGTATCTTCATTTTGGGGGGGATTTTTTTCTTTCTGTTTTTTTGTTTTGTTTTGTTTTTGTTTTTGTTCTGATTGGGTGATTTTGGCTACATTATATCCCAAATTGCTGATTTGATTCTCTGATTAATTTAATCTGCTATTGATTCTCTTTAATGTAATCTTCATTTCAGTTATTGTATTCTTCATTTCTGACTTTTTTTTTAATGTTTCCTACCTCTATTGACATTCTCACTGAGATCCTCATAATTAGTATTTTGAACTCTGTGTCTGGTAGATTGCTTGTCTCTATTTTGTTTAGTTCTTTTTCTCAAGCTTTGTTCTATTATTTCATTTGAGACATGCTTCTTTTTTTCCCTACTTTGGCTGCCTCCCTGTGTTTGTTTCTGTGTATTAGGTAGAGCTGCTATGCCTCTTGTTCTTAGGAGAGTGGCTTTATGTAATAGGTGTCCTGGGTTCCCAGCGGCACAGTTTTCCTGGCCACCTGAGCCAGGTGCTCCAGATGTGTCCTTGATGCAGGCTGTGTGTGTCCTGTTGTAGTTGAGCCTTGATTGCTGTTGGCACCAGTGAGAGGGATTGACCCTCAGACCACTTGGTTAAGAGGACTGGCCATGACTGTAGTGGAGAGGCTGTTGTGCAGGGGTTGATCCTATGGAGCACGTTGCACTTTAGAGAGATTCTGGTGCCTGCCAAGTCTCTCCTTTGGGTGTGTCCTGATTGGGTGGCACTTCCGTGTGGTCTAAAGCTGGCCAGCAGTTATCTTTGTTTCTGAGACTCTTTGGAGTGGCTCTGGTGCAGGCCAAGCTTAGTTGCTGAATGTGCCCTGCCCAGGACCACTTGGTATGAGCTCTAACTTGATCTGCACATAGTTGCCGCTTATGCTGGGCTTGGAGGTGTGTAGGAGAAGCTAAGCTATGAATTAGAGTTGACTGCTGCTAGTTCCAGGAGTGGAACTGCTTAGCAAGTGGTATGAGGCATGCCAAGGTTAGATGCTGCTTGTCTGGGCTTTGTGAACCTTTGAGAGATTTTAGGAAAGTCCACAGAAGCAGCCAAGACAGGCCATTTGTATGGAAAATCCACTGAAAGGGGTAAACAGTATTAGCTAGGTTGATGGAGACTCAGATATGGTGCCCACCTGCATGTGCATGCTGGGACAGGGGAGGGCTCAATAAAGGAACAGTGGCTTTTGCCAGCAGTTCTGTGTGGGAGGAAGCCATCCTTCCAGCCCTCATCCTGAAGCCAGAGAATTCAGTTCCTCCCCTTTATGTCCCTAGCACCTTTTGAGCTGCTGTCCCAGCACTGGAGATTAGAACCATTGAGTCCATCAGTAAATAAACCCACACATAGGCTCTTTGAGAGGAACACCTGTGGTTCCAGTAGTACTCTTTGCACTCAGTCACAATTTCTGATGATTTTCACAGCCAGAAATTGTTGGCACTTTTGTTCCCAGCATTGGAACCCTGGGCTGAGGAGCCTATTGTGTAGCTGGGACCTATTGCTTCTCAGGGCGGACCTCCGTATCCAAGATATCCCAATTTTCAACTGCTACATCTGGGTGTGGGACCAGCGTTTTCTGCATCTGTGCCCCTGCAGATCTCCACTCAGTTCCTCGTGTATATTATTAATTTTAGGACTTCTGTTAAGCTAGATTTCAGGTGGGTCTCAATGAAGGTTATTCTGTAGTTCAGTTGTAATTTTAATGTGGTTGTGAGAAAAAGCAAGTATGGTATTCACCTACTCTGCCATCCTGACTGGAAGCCAAACCTGTTCTTCTTTGAGTGTTGTCTGTTTCAGAGAATCATTCCATTATCCACCCAGACACCTAAGCCATAAATCTAGGCTTCCTTTTAGACTCACTCTACTATCAACCACATACACTCCAATCACTAATCATATTGATTTTTACCTCCAAAATATTTTCATATTCCGAGATTCTGCACAGGGGTTCATGGACCCTGAAAGGTTTCAAAGAATCTATAAACACAATAAGTTGTAGACAAGGTTTGGCATAATTGTGCTTATTAGCATTTTTCTGGGGAGACTATGCAGGCCGTAGTTTTATCACATTCTCAGACAGGTCTGTAACTCAACAAAGTGAAGCACTATTAATCTAACTTTATTCATTTCTATTTTTCACCATCCCACTCTGACCAGATGTAGTCACTATTTATATTTCTCCATATACCGTAATGGTTTTTTATGCTCTCTTAGGACCAGAAATAAGGAGGGATTTTTGTGAGGACATGAGCTGAGGCTATCAGGGCTGGATATACTTTGCCTCAAGGGGATCTTTTATGCCATTGTGTCCTGCTCCTCTTTCCCTTTCTGCCAACAGATCACTTATTCTTTCCCTTTTCTCCCCCTCCATTTTTTCTTTTTCTTCTTTTCTCTTTTCCTTATTCTACTTCCCTTCCTCTTTCTACTCCTCAGAGTCTCATTCATGCTTTATTTACTCACTAATTATAGAGTAATCTTATCTTAAATATATATAGCTTGAAGCCTCTTAGAACCAAGCACTCAACCTATCCATTTGGATGTCACTCACAGGAAGTCCTCAATACGCATTCCACAGACAAGGAAAGAGGAGGGGGGAGTCTGAGCTTGGAGGTGAGTATCAGTAAGTAGGGAGACCACAGCCCCATATATAACTATCATGGGTTAGGAGAAAGACTAATATGTGTGGCATGTCAAGGAATTATAGTCCTTATAATTTTTTATTAAAACTTAGAATTTGGAAGAAATTTGAAAGGGCACCTAACCCAATCTTCCTCCCATCTCTATGGTCCTTTTTGATTCCTTTCTTTTTCTTATCCTGCACATCCATTAACATGGGGGCTCTACCTCAAATATATTCCATTCTGTTTCATTGATCTGTGTAGCTATTCTTCCTTCAATGCCACTCTTTTGCATACTGTAGCTTTATGCTACCACGGCTGTCTTTAAATCAGGTAGTGTAAATCCTCCAATTTCGTTTTTCTCCAGTATCATTTTGGTTGTGCTAGGTCTTTTGCTTTTCCACATAAACATTAAAATCACTTTGTCTATATGTACAAAATACCTTGTTGGGATTTTGACTGCAATTAGGTTAAATGTAGAGATCAAGTTGGGAAGAACCTATGTAGTTACAATATTGTTTTGTTTTGTTTTTAAATAGTTAAATTTATTGGGGTGACATTGGTTGATAGCAATTACATTGTTTCCAGGTGTACAATTCTACATTACATTGTCTATACATCACATTATGTTTTCACCACCCAGAATCAGCTCACTTTCCATCACCATATGTTTGATTCCCCCTCCCTAATCCCTCCCCCAAGCTCTCCCATCCACCTCCCCCCTTACCCTTAGGTAACCACTAAACTATTGACTGTGTCCATGAGTTTTTGTTTCTTTGTTCCTTTCAGTTTTGTTGTTGTTGTTAAATTGAATTGGGTGACATTAATTGGTAACAATTAGATAGTTTCCAGATGTACAAATCCACATCACATCACCCATGCATCGCATTATGTGCCCACCACCCAGAATCAGCTCCTTTCAGTTTCATATTCCACCTACGGTATAAGTGAGGTCATATGTTTCTTGATTCATGCAGTCACATTTATTTCACTTAATAAGATGTTTTCAAGGTCCGTCTATGCTGTCACAAATGGCTGTATTTCATCTTTTCTTATTGCTGAGTAGTATTCCATTGTGTAATTGTACCACAACTTCTTTATCCGGTCATCTATCAAAGGACACTTTGGTTGATTCCATGATTTGGCCACCGTGAACAGTGCTGTGATGAACACTGGGGCACCTATATCTTTGCGGATTAAGGTTTTCAGGGATGGCTGGGTCATATGGCAATTTCATTCCTAGTTTTCTGAGGAATCTCCATACTGCCTTCCATAGTGGTTGTACCAATTTACATTCCCACCAGCAGTGTATGAGGGTTCCTTTTTTCTCCATAGCCTCTCCAGCATTTGTTATTCCTTGTCTTGTTGATTATAGCCATTCTAACAAGGGTGAGGTGGTATCTCATTGTGGTTTAATTTGCATCTCCCTAATTGCTAGTGATGTTGAGCACTTTTTCATGTATCTGTTGGCTCTTTGTATATCTTCAAGAGAGAAGTGCTGTTTAGGCCTTCTGCCTATTTTTTAATTGGATCATTTGTTTTTTTGTTGTTGAGTTGTATGAGTTCTTTTTATATTTTAGATATTAGCCCCTTACCAGAGGCATTATTTGAAAATATTTTCTCCCATTCGGTTGGTTTTCTATTTACTTTCTTGACAGTACCCTTTGCTGTATAGAAGCTTTTTAGTTTGATATAGTCCCATTCATTTATTTTTCCTTTTACTTCCCTTGCCTTTGGGGTCAAGCTCATAAAGTGCTCTCTGAGCCCAAGGTCTATAAGTTTAGTGCCAATGCCTTCTTCTATGCACTTTAGAATTTCGGATCCTATGTGGAGGTCCTTAATCCACTTTGAGTTAATTTTGGTATATGATGACAGTTCACAATCCAGATTCATTCTTTTGCATGTGGTTTTCCAATTTTCCCAGCACTGTTTACTGAAGAGGCTTTCTTTTCCCTATTGTATATTTTTTTACCTCTTTGTCAAAGATTATCTGTGCATATATTTGTGGGTTTATTTCTGGGTTTTCGATTCTGTTCCATTGGTCTGTATGTCTGTTTCTCTGTCAATACCAAGCTGTTTTAATTATTGACACTTTGTAGTATAGACTGAAGTCAGGGAGTGTGATGCCTCCAGCCTTATTTATTACCTTTATTTTCTGGAGGACTGCTTTGGTGATTTGGGGCCTTTTGTGGTTCCGTATGAATCTAATAATTTTTAAATCTATTTCTTGAAAGAATGTCTATGAGATTTTGATGGGAGTTGCATTAAATCTGTATATTATTTTGGGTAATATGTCCATTTTAACTATGTTGATTCTTTTAATTCATGAACATAGAATATTCTTCCATTTCTTTGTATCTTCTTCAATTTCTTTATTAGTGTCTTATAATTTTCCATGTATAAGTCCTTCACATTCTTTGTTAAGTTTATTCCTAAGTATTTTATTCTTTTTGTTTTTATAGCAAAAGGTATCGCTATTCTCATTTCTTTTTCTGAAGTTTGTTGTTTGTATATAAAAATGCTGTGGATTTTTCTACATTGATTTTGTATCTTGCAACTTTACTGTATTCACTTATTATTTATTTTGTTTTTTTTAACTCCTTGCTTTTAAAGATTTATTTTATTGATTTTTGACAGAGAGAAACAGAGACAGAGAGATACAGAGAGAAGGGGGAGGGCCCAGAGCAGTCTCCATAGTTGACATTAGTTTTCCATATAGTTTCACTCCACAGGTGGGCACAGGGCTGCACAGGGCAGGAACGGGGCCAGGAGCCTCCCGTATAGGTCCTGGCAAGAACTGAACTACGGGCACTCCCCAGTTCAGCATGTGGGTCCACATGGGCCAGGGCCGGGATTCAATACTCAGTCACTGGGGCTTCAAAGTGAGCGCTTAAACCGCTGAGCCATCCCAGCTTTCCCCACTTATTACTTCTAACAGTTTTCTGGTGGAGTCTTTAGGGTTTTCTATATAAAGGATCATGTCGTCTGCAAAAAGTGACAGTTTAATTGTTTATTTCCAATTTGGATGCCTTTTATTTCTTTTTCTTGCCTACTGGTTCTGGCTAGAACTTCCAACACTATGTTGAATAGCAGTGGTGACAGGGACATCCCTGTCTCATTCCTGATTTTAGAAGAAAAGGTTTCAGTTTTTCCCCATTCAGTATGACATTCACTGAGGGTTTGTATATGATCTTTATTATGTTGAGTTATTTTCCTTCTATACCCATTTTATTAAGTGTTTTGATCATAAATGGATGTTGTATCTTGTTGAATGCTTTTTCTGCATCGATTGATATAATTATATGATTTTTATCTTTTATTTTGTTTATATGGTGTATCACATTGACCGATTTGCATATGTGGAACCATCCTTCTGCCCCTGGGATGAATCCTACTTGATGGTGATGTATAATCTTTTTAATGCATTGTTGTTTTCTATATTCTAGTATTTTTTTTTTTTTTTTTTATCTTTTCACATTTATAGAGAGAAATTATCTTTTTGTCTTCAGTGCATATTTATTTCTATTTTACTTTTTGACAGATAGAGAGAGAGACAGAGACAGAGACAGTTAGAGAACCGAACTGTGGGAACTCCGCAGTTCAGCACGTGGGTCCTGCCTGGGCCGGAGCCGGGATTCGATCCCCGGTCCTCATGGCCTCAAGGCGAGCGCTCAACCCGCTGAGCCGTCCCGGCTTTCCCCTATATTCTAGTATTTTGTTTAGTATTTTTGCATTGATGTTCATCAGAGATTTGGACTATAGTTTTCTTTCTTTTTTTTTTTTTTTTTTGTGACGTCCTTGCCTGGCTTTGGTATTAGAGTAATGTTAGTCTCATAGAATGAGTTCGGAAGTATTGCCTCTTCTTCAATTTTTTAGAAAAGCTTGAGGAGGATAGGTGTTAATTCCTCTCTGAATACCTGATAAAACTCGTTAATGAGACCATCTGGTCCTGGACTCTTACTTTTTGAAAGGTTTTGGTTGATTGTTTCAATTTTCTTACTGTTGATTGGTTTGTTTAGGTTATCCAGTTCTTCTTGAATCAGTCTAGGTAGACTCTATGTTGCTAAAAACTTGTCCATTTCTTCTAGGTTGGAAAATTTGGTGGCATCTAGTCCTTCATAGTATTTTTGTATGATCCTTTGTATTTCTGTGGTATCAGTTGTAATTTCCCCTCTTTTATTTCTAATTCTGATTATTTGTGTGTTTTCTCTTTTTCCCTTGGTGAGTCTAGCCAGGGGTTTGTCACTTGTAGTAATTCTTTCAAAAAAACAGCTCTTTGTTGCATTAATTTTTTTCTATTGTTTTTTTATTTTCTATTTCATTAAGTACTGCTTTAATTTTTACAATTTCCTTTATTCTTCTGGCTTTGAATGTTTTTTTTTGTTCTTTTTCTAGTTCTTAAAGATGTGATATTAGATTGTTTTCTTGTAATTTTTCTTGTTTCTTGAGAAAGGCCTGTAGTGATATAAATTTCCCTGTTAGTACTGCTTTTATTGCATCCCAATAATTTTGGTATGTTGTGTTTTTATTGTCATTTGTTTCTATGTATTTTTTAATCTCTTCTTTTATTTCTTCTTTGATCCAGTCATTTTTTAATAGCATGTTGTTTAATCTCCATGTATATGTGGTTTTTCCTGCTTTCTTTTTGCAGTTGATTTCCAATTTCAAAGCTTTGTGATTGGAGAATACACTTGGTATGATTTCGATCTTCTTAAATTTGCTGAGGCTAGCTTTGTGTCCCAGTACATGGTCTATCCTTGAAAACATTCCATGTGCACCAGAAAAGAATGTATAGTCCTGTGTTTTAGGATGAAGTGTCCTGTAAATGTCAATTATGTCCAGTTGCTGTAATGTAACATTTAAAGCGGATATTTCTTTATTTATTTTTTGTTTAGATGATTGATCCATGGCTGTCAATGGGGTTTCTAAGTGCCGTACTATAATTGTGTTTTTGTCATTTTCTTCTTTTAGATCTGTTAGTAGTTGCATTTTAAACTTTGGTGCTCCTTGTTGGGGCCATATATATTAATAAGTGTAATATCTTCTTGTTGTATTGTCCCCTTTATTATTATGAACTGTCCATTTTTGTCTCTTATTATCTTTTTGATCCTAAAGTGTGCTTTGTCAGATATAAGTATGGCTACACCTCCTTTTCTCTGGGTGCCATTTGCTTTGAGTATTTTTTCCACCCTTTCACCTTGAATCTGTGTTTGTCCTTGTGGCTGAGGTATGTCTCTTGCAGATAGCATAAGGTTGGTTTGTGTTTTTTAATCCAGTTTGCTACTCTGTGTCTTTTTATTGGTGAGTTCAGTCCATTTACATTTAGGATGATGATTGATATATGAGGAATTCCTATAACCATTTTATCGTTTGTTTTCTGGGAGCGCTTGTTTTTTTGATTGCTTCTTTGCTTTTTTCTTCCCATTGATTATTTTAGTTTGATGGTGTTTATGACTGGTTTTTTCCTGTTTTCTCTTCTTTTATTGTTATGTGTTCCAGGTCTAAGTTCTTTTTCAGTACTTACCGTGAACTTTACATAAAAGAAAGTTTCATATATGCAGTGGTTCCTTTTCTTAAGTATGTTTTTTATCTCCATTCTCTTTGGAAACTTAAGTCTTTACTTCCTCCCCTTTTTATACTTTTGTTGTTCCAGTTTATCCTTATTTACTTTTACTTTTTGTTTCAGGTCCAATCGCCTCCTTCAGTATTTCTTTAAATGCTGGCCTTGTGCTGGAGAATTCCTTCAGCTTTTGTATGTCTGAAAAAGTCTTTATTCCTCCTTCATATCTAAAGGATAACTTAGCTGGGTACAGGATTCTTGGCTGGTAATATTTCTCCTTTAATATTTTGAATACTTTGTTCCATTCCCTTCTGGCTTATAGAGTTTCTGTTGAGAAATCTGAGGATAGTCTGATGGGCTTTCCTTTATAGGTTATGGTGTTCTTTTTTCTAGCTGCCTTGAGGATTCTTTCTTTGTCTTTGACCTTTGACATCTTCAGTATAATGTGCTTTGGAGTGGGTCTGTTAGAATTCAAATAGCTAGGGGTCCTGTTTTCTTCTTGGATTTGAAGTTCCAGTTTTTGCCATAGATTTGGGAAGTTCTCATCTACTATTTCAGTAAATTCTCTGCCTATCTTGTCCTCTGCTCCCTCCGGAATACCTATTATTCTTATATATATTTTTAATGGAGTCAAATCGTTCTTGTAGATATCTTTTATTTCTTTTCTTTTAGGTCTCTCTCTTCTTCCTTCTGTGACATTTCCAAAATTTTGTCATCTATTTCACTAATTCTTTCCTCCATCTGGTCAGCTCTGCTTCCTATGCTGACTATTTCATTTTTCATTTCTTTTATTGTGTCATTTATCTCCAGAATTTCTATTTGCGTCTTTTTCATAGATTCCATTTCCTTTCTTTTTTTTCTTTTTTTTTAAGATTTATTTTTATTGTTTTTGACAGAGAGAGAGAGATACAGATACAGAGACAGAGAGAAGGGGGAGGGCCCAGAACAGTCTCCATATTTGCACATCATTTGTTTTTCCACATAGTTTCATTCCATAGGTGGGAATGGGACTGCACAGGGCAGGAACAGGGCCAGGGTCTTCACCCTGGTGAGAACTGAACTGGGAGCACTCCCCAATTCAGCATATGGGTCCACATGGGCTGGGGCCGGGATTCGATCCTTGGTCCCTGGGGCTGTAAAGTGAGCGCTTAACCCACTGGGCCATCTCGGCTTCCCTCCATTTCCTTTCTGAGATCACTTAGCTCCTTCTGTGTACTCTACCAGGTTTCTCTGATCTCTTTGAGTATTTTCATAATTACAACCTTGAATTCTCTGTCATTTAGCTCATATAATTCCATATCTTCAAGTTCCTTTTCTGGAGATTTTTCTTTCTTTCTGAGCTCCTTTGTTCAAAGGGGTATTCATTGCTGTTGGAGCATTTCATTTCCTGGACGTGAGGACTTTTCCCCTGGTAGATGTGAAGGTATCTTTCTTTTACTTCCTGGCTGGTATTAGTGTCTTATAATATTCCTCTTATTTATTTCATTTTCTCACAGTGGGAGACTTCCTAGGAGGTGGGCCTCTTTTCAACTCAGTTGCCCTAGTCTCTGTATGCCTCCTCTTCAGGAAGGTATGGTGGGCGATGGTATGCTATTCCTCCTAGATCCCACTGCTGTCAGAAGCTGCCACACCTAGATCCATCCCTCTTCTGGCTTCTGCAGGACAGGTGGGGGCGGGGTTTGTTCGGAAAGGCACAGGTCTCCAGGCTTCCCCAGATTAATTTTCTTCTTTAGTATAAATTGAAGTTGGGGAGTGTGATGCCTCCAGTCTTGTCATTTTGTTGTAAGATGGCTTTGGCTATTCAGGGTCTTTTGTGATTTCATACAAATCTGATAATTTTTTTGTTCTATTTCTTGAAAAAATATCACTCAAATTTTGATGGGGATTGCATTAAATTTGTATATTGCATTGGGTAATATGGCCATTTTAACTATGTTGATTTCTTCCAATCCATGAGCATGGAATAACTTTCCATTTCTTTGTGTCTTCTTCAATTTCTATTAATGGTGTCTTATAGTTTTCAGTGTATAAGTCCTTCATGTTCTTTGTTAAGTTTATTCCTAAATATTTTATTCTTTTTGTTGTGATTGCAAAAGGTATTGTTTTTTTTGTTTTGTTTTGTTTTTCATTTCTTGTTCTGTTATTTCATTGTTAGTATATAGGAATGAAGTGGATTTTTGTACATTGACTTTATATCCTGCAAATTTACTGTATTTGTATATTAGTCCAAGTAGGTTTTTGTTTTGTTTTGATTTTGTTTTTTGTGGGATTTTGTTTGTTTTTGTGGGTTTTTTGTTTGTTTGTTTGTTTTTTGGTGGTATATATAAAGAATCATGTCATCAGCAAAGAATGACAATTTATCTTCTTAGTTCGCAATTTAGATGCCTGTTGTTTCTTTCCCTTGCATGATTGCTTTGGCTAAGAATTCCAGTACTATGTTGAGTAACAATGGTGAACAGGGGATGGTCCTGCCATCTTCCTGATTTTAGAAGAAGAGGTTTCGTTTTTCATCCTTCAGTATGATATTAGCTGAGGATTTCTCAAATATGGCCTTTATTATATTGAGGTATTTTCCTTCTATATCCATTTTATTACGTGTTTTGACCATAAATGGATGTTATACCTTGTCAAATGTTTTTTCTGAATCAATTGATATAATCATATGGTTTTATCTTTTATTTTGTTTATGTGGTATATCTCATTAATCAGCTTGTGTATGTTGAACAATCCTTTTTATTTATTTATTTATTTATTTATTTATTTATTTATTTATTTTTCCCTCAGTCTGTTGAACAATCCTTGTGCTTCTTCAATAACCCCATTTGATCATGATGTATAATCTTTTTAATGCATTGTTGTAGTCTATTTGCTAGTGTTTGTTTTATTTAGAATTTTTGTACCTGTATTCATCAGAAATATTGTTTTGTAGTTTTCTTTGTGTGTGTGTGTGTTATCTTTACTAAGCTTTGGTATCAGCATAATGTTAGCTTTTTAAAATGAGTAAGAATGTATTGCCTCTTCTTCTATTTTTTGGATCAGTTTGAGTAAGACAGGTATTAAATCTTCTTTGAATATTTGGTATAATTTTTTAGGTAAGCCATATGGTCTTGGACTTATGCTTTTGGGGAGACTTTAGATGATTGTTTCAATTTCCTTAACTGTTGATTCATTTATTTAGATTATCCAGTTCTTGATTCAGTCTAGGTAGGCTATGTTTCTAAAAACTTGTTTATTTCTTCTAGGTTATCGAATTTGGTGGCATATAATTCGTCATAGTATTCTTGTGTGATCCTTTGTATTTCTGTGGTATCCCTTGCAATTTCTCCTCTTTCATTTCTTATTTTGATTATTTCTGTCTTTTTTCTTTTTACCTTAGTGAGCCTAGCCAGGGGTTTGTCAATTTCATTAAATTTTTGTTAAGAACAAGTTATTTGTCGCATTAATTTTTCTATTGTCTTTTTTTCTCTATTTCATTTAGTTCTGCTCTGATTTTTATTATTTCCTTCCTTCTGCAGATGTTGGGTTTCAGTTGTCCTTTTTTTTTTCCCCCTAGTTCTTTAAAATGTAATGTTAGGTTGTATATTTGGGATTTTTCTTATTTCTTGACACAAGCCTGTAATGATATAAATTTCCCTCTTAATACTGCTTTTACTGCTTCCCAATAATTTTTTAAAGATGTATTTTATTGTTTTTGACAAAGAGATACAGAGACAGAGAGAGACAGAGATAAGGGAGAGGGCCCAGAGAAGTCTCCATAGTTGAACTTCATTAGTTTTGGACATGGTTTCATTCCACACAGGTGGGTGGGGGCCATGCAGGGTAGAAACTGGGCTGGGTTCTCCAGCATGGGAGGCACATCCCCTTGAGTAAGGGGGCCAAACCTGGGGGTAAGGACTGAATTGGGGGCCTCCTGCATGGGAAGCACACCACAGTTCAGCACATGGGTCCGCATGGGCCAGGGCCAGGATTCTATCCTCGGTCCCCAGGGCTGCAAAGCGAGTGCTTAACCCACTGAGCCATCCCAGCTTCCCCACCAATAATTATTTTAATTTTTAAATTTATTGGGGCAACATTGGTTGGTAAAAATCACATAGGTTCCAGGTGTAAATTTCTACATTACATCACGTATGTATTGCATTATGTGCTCACCACCCAGAATCAGTTCTCTTCCCATCAGCATATATTTGATGACCCCACCCTCCTCCTCCACTCTCCACACCCTTATACTCAGGTAACCACTAATCTATTGACTATACCATGAGTCTTTGTTTATTTGTTTCTTTCAGTTTTATATTCCACCTATAAGTGAAGTCATATGCTTCTTGATTTTTTTTAGTCTGACTTATCTCACTTAATATGATGGTGTTAAGGTCCATCCACGTCACAAATGGCTATATTTCATCTTTCTTATCACTGAGTAGTATTCCATTGTGTAAATGTACCACAATTTCTTTATCCACTTATAAATCAAAGGACACTTTGTTTATTTCTATGACTTGGCCACCATGAACAGTACTGTGATGAACACTGGGATACATATATCTTTACAAACTACATTTTTCATATATTGGGGGTAGATACCCAGAAGATTGACAAGATATGTTTTTATTCCCATTTGTTTACATGTTTTTTAATGTCTTCCTAAATTTCTTCTTTAATACAATTGTTGTTTAATGACATGTTGTTTAATCTCCACATATACATGTTTGTTTGTTTGTTTGTTTGTTTGTTTTCTGCTTTCTTTTTGCAGTGGATCTCCAACATCAAAGATTTGTGGTCAGGGAATACATTTGGCATTATTTCAATCTTTTTCATTTGATTTAGCTAATTTTGTGTCCCAGCCTAGGGTCCATCTTTCAGAATGTTTTATGTGCACTACAAAAGAATGTAGAGCCTTGTGTTGTCTGATGAAGTGATCTGTAAATGTGAATTATATGTGTTTGCATAATGTAGCATTTAAGATTTATATTTTCATATTGATTTTTTGTTTGGATGATCTGTCCATGGTTGTCGATGGGGTATTTAGATCACTGACTATAACTGTTTTTGTCAGTTTCTCCCTTTAGTTCTGTTAGTAGTTGCTTTGTAAATTTTGATGCTTCCTGATTAGAGGCATTATATTAATAAGTGTCATGTCTTCTTGTTGTATTGTACCCTTTATCATTATGAAGTGTCCATCTATGTCTCCTGTTACCTTTTTTATCCTGAATCTGTTTCATCATATATAAATATGGCTACACACATTTTTCTCTGGATGCCATTTGCTTGAAGTATCATTTTCCACCCTTTCACTTTGAGTCTATATTTGTCCTTGTAGCTGAGATGTGTCTCTCAGCATATGGTTGGGTAATTTTTTATTTTTTATCCAATCTGCTACTCTGTACCCTTTTATTGGTGATATCATCCATTTAAGTTTAGGGTGATGTTTGATATATGAGGAATTCCTACAGCCATTTAAAAAATTTATTTATTAAATTTGTGGGGGTGATACCAACAAGATTATATAGGTTTCAAGTGTACAGTTGTGCAATGCATCATCATTTTACTTTTTGTTTTTTGGTAATTCATTGTCTCCATTGTTTCTTTGCTTTTTTGTTTCTGTTAATTATTTTAGTTTGGTGGTATTCTATGATGCTATCCTCTATTTCTTTTCTTTTTATGTCATGTGTTTCAGTTCTGGTTCCTTTTTTTTTTTTTTTTTTTTTTTTTTTTTTTTTTTTTTTTTTTTTTTTTTTTTTTTTTTTTTTTTTTTTTTTTTTTTTTTTTTTTTTTTTTTTTTTTTTTTTTTGAGTAGTTACCATTAAGTTTATTTAAAAAAAAATTCATATCTACAGTAGCCTCTTTTCCTAAGCATGCTTCTTATCTCCATTCTCCTTTTGAAAATTTAGACCTTTATTTCCTCCTCTTTTATGTTTTTGTTGTCCCAAGTTATCCCTATTTATTTTGACTTTTTGTTTCATGTCAAATAGCTTCCTTCAATATTTCCTGTAATGGAGACCTTGAGCTGGAGCATTCCTTCAGTTTCTTTATGTCTTTATTTTTTCTTCATATCTAAAGGATAACTTTACTGGATAAATTATTCTTTGCTGGTAATTTCTCTCCTTTAATCATTTGATTATTTTATTTCATTCCCTTCTGGATTGTACAGTTTCTTCTGAGAAGTGTGAGAATAGTCTAATGAGCTTTCATTTATAGGTTATAGTCTTCTTTTTTCTTTTTTTTTTTTTTTTTTTTTTTTTTATCTTTTCACATTTATAGAGAGAAATTATCTTTTTGTCTTCAGTGCATAGTTATTTCTATTTTACTTTTTGACAGATAGAGAGAGAGACAGAGACAGAGACAGTTAGAGAACCGAACTGTGGGAACTCCCCAGTTCAGCACGTGGGTCCTGCCTGGGCCGGAGCCG